>BQNB010084344.1:0-28780 GCA_026074375.1 Tanacetum coccineum | reverse complement strand
ACATGTACCTTGAACTTATCTATACAACCCCATACAATAATGAAGACCCTATTAGACCAAAATGTTTCTGTAATTAACCCACTTATACTGCTGGTCTGCAGCAGTCCCAAATTTTCCTACCAAACACTAATTTTGACGTATTTTCCAAACTGTAATAGCTATTAAAGTGAATCCACTTGGAAAAGTTAGATTAAGATGTATGCTACTGAGATTAGCTTTCATATATTACATTTTAGAGTATTAACCTGGAGTTTAACTTGTTTTCTAAACGATGTTCCAGATTTGACTAGCAATCGTAAAACGGTCATAACTCCCTTATCCGGAGGAGTTACGGCTATATCCAATTAACCACATTTACCTTAAACATATATATATCCAAACATATAGTTTAATCATAGGCTCCAGGCAAATTTTGTTTAGAAAAACCTATGTTTTGCTACTGATTCAAAACTGCCAAAATTTTCTAACTCTAAACCATTCCAAGACTCATCCAAACGACTACTTATCTCAAAGCAATGCCACAACATACCTTAGAAACATCATCTACAACCAATATATCATATGTACATTATCAAACAATAGCCAAAACATATCAAGTACATGCATGAGTCAAAGAATCAAAATCAAACACATGCACTTCCATAAAAATTAAACAACAATTTAAGGTTTTTAAGGATGACTTGCAACACAAAATGGATGAAAGAAAAGGATCAAACACAACCCTTAGATTGGTGTGTAGGGGCTGCCGAATCCACAAGGAGCAAACCAAGACTAAATCAAACCTTCTAATATACCCAAACCTTATAAAATCAAACCCTTGTTACTCCAATATGGATTAATTTGATCAAATAACCCTAAAAATTAAAATCTTCAAAATCAAAAACTTGAGAAAAACCAATTGCATGTGGTTTGATCTTCAAAAGGATGATGGGGATTAATGGGGTTTATAAAGGAATGATGTAGGAATGATATTAGAGTAGATTGGAAGAGATTTAATGATTGTTGATGGTGGTTTTGGTGTTTTTCTTGTTGTTGTCGTCGTTCATAGTAAGAGGGGAGAGGGAGAACACGTATTTTTTTGATATACTGTGATTGTGTGTGTTTTTAGAAGGGTCAAACCCTTATATACTTGGTCAATTTGACTAGTTAGTTTCTAAAGGGGTGTTTGGCTGTTTTATGGTGTCAAGAGGGTAAAAGGGGTGTTTGGTTTCTAGTTTTGTAGGAGCTAATTAAAAGAAAAGGGGTGTTTGGTTTACATGTTGTGTTTATAAATTGTATTTTTATTTTTATTTTTATAAAACATTTATACCACAATATTTGTTTTAAAACGCTTAGTTAAAATATTAAAAATTATAAAAACACTATTTTGACGCGGTTTCGGCCAAACGCGGATAAAAGTCGAAAAGTATTAAAATGAAAGAGAAATAAGCTTTCGAAGCTAAAATATGAAGTTGTCGATTTCTCAAACGCTAAAGCGGATAAATATCTAAATCACGGCGCACAAATAATTAAAATTGACGATTTTTATCAAGTCGAGCAAAAAGAATAAAAATGATTTCTACGAAAAATTAGAAAATACAAATAGGGCTCGGTCTAAACATTGATCTTAAATTCGGGTTGTTAAATAAAATCCATTAACCCCCCTTAAATTGTGATCCGTCATTATTAAAAACTTTATTCGTTTATTTTGTGACTTAATTTGAAAGACCGTTTTAAAAGATTATTTGATGAAAATTGCTCCCCCTCAAATAATTACCCGTTTTCTATTTAAAGAGCTGTAGTCATTGTTTGAGTGGTTGAATTGTCTTTGAAAATTCTTTTTGTGATTACTGAAAACACTGATTCATTGTGAAGACAACTTTTTAATAATAAAAATAAGATTTCCCTTATTTTGACAAATAAATGATTAAGGGTTCATTACTATTAGCCTATCCAGTTCGCCCGGGTCGAATACAAATTTTTTTTTCAAAAAAAATCCATATAACAAATTATGAGTCCGAAAGGAGTTCATATCCCCAAAGAATGATACATATGCACCTATGTCGGATACACATAAGCCCAGCTCATTTATAAATTTTCACTTACAAAAAGCGCAGTCCCAATCCTTGTAATAATAATTTATAAACGATTATGATTTCGGGGCGGATTATAATTTTCTTGATTCAAATGAAGAAGCGTCCTAAAATTCATTTCAATAGACATTAAAAGATCCTACTTAAGTATGGCCCACAGCAATACAAAATATCAAAACAAACCAAAAGCTTACATTAAGTAAAAAGAGGTGACTTCTAGACATCAAAAATCTTCAAATAATAACAAGTAACAGAGAAGAGAATAAGACGTTAGTCAATAATTCGCGAATCCAAAGTACACGTGCCAAAACGGTGGCACGATCCGAGATGACAAGGTAAAGTAGTAACTCCCATCGAATTGTAAGACTTCAAAACCAATGGATTACAATCACAACATACGCGATTCAATAGCTAAGAAAGTGTCGGACTCAGGTCGAACAATAAAAAAAACTAAGTGTAAATGACAAAGTAACCAAATGTCCATCTTTATAGAAAAAAAAGGAAATAAAAATAAAGTCAGTTAATGCTTCGGAGATCACCACATCGCTTATAAAATATCAAAGAAAAAGAACTTATTAAGACTTACCATAATACACATATGTAGGTAATTATCATTACATAAACATTTCTGCCCTTTGCAATCTGACTTAATGGGCCTATATTTCAAAATCTGTAATAGGTTAATAACGAGGAACAGTTTTTTGTGCCTCAACAAGAATGTTAGAATCTAGTTTACTAAGATTACAAGATAAATACTCAAAGTGTTAAGATCCTAATTGAAGTTATCATTTTACAATCATGTGCCAAATTTGATTATTTAAAACGTTTTCCTCCTCCTCCATCCATACACCAATTTTTTAGGCATAATTTCCCATTTTATAAATCCGTAAGACCCCAAAACAAAGCGTAAAGTTTAAGTTTATCTAAATCCTCCAGGGTATAATTGAAAATGGGCACTTAATATGAAAAAGTTTTGAGACATTAAATGCATTTAAAATCTTGGCACAGTTTAGTGGTCAATTAGATGCCCGTTTTTAGTCGTAACTCATTCATCCAATAGTACGGATTTATCCAAAGAACCACATGGTAATCAATATGTTTTTACCCGTTACCCATGTAGGACCCAATTAGCCTTCAATTAAATAAAATTAGTTATAAGCCTAACTATCCTGCAATTACAAATTATGGGTACATACTAAGTTTGTTCCTGGTTTTAGTCGATTCTCGACCATCATCTCAGAGAAGAGTTGGCGTTCCATCCAACCGCCACATAGGACCATCATAATAAGCCTATTCATTAATGCAAAGATACATACGATTTAAGCCAAAATTTTCCGACGACCATTAAAATGGCCAACTTTACCTCGTAAGTATCCACAAATAGCCGAAAGTAACCAATAAATAGTCAACACTTATAAGACTTACTATATATAATAGATGGGCGGTGATCCCGAAGATAAGCGTAAGAATTTGAGAGGAGAATAGCTCATATATGTACGAGTATCCATATATAATACTAGTATTGACGTTCGAGTGAGAAAATACAAAAACAGGAAGTACAAAACCATAATCGGACAGGGAGCGTAAATATAACGACCGAGTAAAAGAAAATAAATGACGTTCATAAGATACGACGTACGGAGAAAATAATCAACAAGAGAATTAATATTATTCCTTATTATATAATACAATAAGAATGCAAAAGGAGCAAAAAAGTTACCTGGCGCCAGCGCGCGTGGCTATCGGACATGGTGAAAGACTCTTAAATTTTTTTTTGTTAGAACATTATAGTCTAGGGTTATGAAAACGACCTACGTTTTCGCTATAACGAATGCTCTGATTACCAATCTGTACACCCCCTTAAAATCACCAACGTAGACTGAATACCACTTTGGGGTGCTACTTTCCATAGTTCGTACACACAAAGTTACAGAAAACGACCTCAAAGAGACGTTTTAATAAAATGCCACTCGATTTAATAACTAAAAAATCAGAGTAAAATATAAGGTCCCACTAATTCCCTTTGTTAAACAAAAGTTACACAGAAGTTTAAACATGACACCTTTGTATCTTATGTAATAATAAATGGTCGTACGAATGTGAGAAGAAAAACCAGACTTTAAAGTTTTGATAATCCGCCGACTCAGTGCTCCAATGCCCAGCTAGCCATATAAATAAACCTGAGCAAATACAATGCAAAAAACCGTCAAATTAATGTTAGTGAATTCATAGGGTTAAGTAAAAAACAGTATTTGAAATAATTCAAGTAAATATTTCAGTAAGAAAAGCAACGCTACAACATTTCAAAGTGATTCCGATAAATCAAGTAGGGATTCAATAAATCAAGTAATGTTTAGTAATGGACCACAAGGTTAAGATCAGCCAGTGACAGTGCAACGAATCCATGCAAGTAAAGTGCATAAATTTATTATCGCATTAACTTATGCCACTAAAACATAACCAGCATATAAAATATGCATATCTTTTCCCCCTCAACAGGACATATAGCAATATACCATAATAAATTCTAAAACAAAATGTCCTTAAGGAGTGCTTAGCACCAGTGGATGTCACAACAACCCCAGACCGGGCATCACAGCCCAATAGTCTACTTAATGTACTATGCACTTACCCATCAAATTAATTTAAATAGTGTCATGAAATTCAGGGCCTTTTTGCAATAGGTACTCATGCAGATAAACTCATAATCGGGTCAAGCATACCCTTCAAGCACTTATGTCCAATTTAAAACAAGTAATAAGTTCAAAACTCTCGGTTTCATAAATAGATAATCAATGTTCTCAAATCATGTAGTAAGCAAATCAAGCATTTAATAAAATTCATATAAACCATTAAAAAATCACTTGGTAGACAATAAAAGCTTTAGTAAAAAAATTCATGTAGCGCATCCATTAGTAGAAATCAATAAGTTACCAAAAAAAGTAAAAAACGAGCAGTATTCTCACACACCTCGAAAATAGTTATGAAAAAACCAATAAGTAGAAAAGGTGGGCTATGAACTCACCTTAGGAGTTATGAAGACCTAGAAGATGATATGGATCATCCGACGAGCGAGAAGTTCTAAGCACAACCTACAAGATGTGACCGGCTTAGAATGATAAAGGAAATGATACTAAAAATAAACCAAATATCACGAGATATGTTCCCGAGAATATGCCATGGCATTGCATATATCTTAACCGAAGTATATTTAAACCCCAAATTCAGGTATAACAAACCAGCACTTATACTACTATTAAGTGTCTACTACTTCTCGCTTAGTGATTCTTGTATAGACTATGTGCCGCACTTTTATTTGCCTCAAGAAAAGCCGTAAAACTAATTTGCTGAATTTTTTAGTCACCTTTACAAGACCATAACATACTTAACCTATAAAAATACAAAGGATGGGGCATTTCTTCACCCCTGAAAGGATACTTAGTCTAGTTTCCCGAACATTAGGGTAGGCCTGTTTAAATCACCCATTTACGAACCACGGAAATGAGTATTTACTAATCATATAACATAAAACATAAATGGCTGAATTTCTAACACTTATTACGGGTTTTGCCATAAATCCTCTTCTAATTAATAGAAATCAAGTTGAATCCAAAAGAGATGAAAGATTAAAGGATTTATAGTGATTAACCATCTTTGTAAACAACACAACACGTTTAGTGTAAAAATAAAGAGTTAAATCTCTTTTCAAACAATATTTCAGAACTGACTACTTCCGTAAAATCGGGGTCTATCTCACTCATGCCGAGGAGATAAGCTCTATCCAATTCGACACCTGTAACTTTGAAATTATTTCTAAATCACATAAAAAAAATGCAGACCGTGATTAGCCCAAAAGGTGCTGCAATTAAACCCATTTATACTGCTGGTCTGCAGCAAGTCTACCAAATTTTTCCTAACAAACCAATAATATTTGAGACGAATTTTCCAAACCGTAATAGCTATTAAGAGTAATCCACTGAGAAATTAGTTCTAAGATGTATAACTACTGAACCAAGATTTAAAATCAAAACTTTAGGTGAAACAGCATAGTGTTTAATCATATTCCAAACACTGTCAGATTTGAAAAGTTTACCGAAAAAACAGCCATAAACTCACTATCCGGACACGGTTACGGCTTAAAATCAATTATCCACATTTACCTTAACAGGCATATATTCTACCTGCACCCAATAAGTATTTCATCATACAGCTCCAGGACCAAAATAAATTTCTAAAAAAGACCACGTTTTCTACTGAATTCAAAACTCTGCCAACAATTTATTTCTAACTCTAAAACCGCATTCCACAACTCAAATCCAAACGTACTACCTATCGTCAAGAAGCAATACCACAACAATTACCTTAAAACATACCAATCCTACAGCACAAACTATACCCATATGTACAATTATAACAAAAATATCCAAAACATATCAAGCACCAATGCAGTGACTTCAAAGATCAAAATCAAACACACATGCACTTCCATAAGAAATTAACAACAATTTAAGGTTTTTAAAGGGATGAACTTACAAACAACAAAACTAGCATTACGAGAAAAGGATCAAACACAGAACTCCGTAGATTGGGTATGTATGGGCTAGCCCGAAACTCCCCAATGATCAAAACCAAGACTAAACACTCAAACCCTTCAAGAAATTCAAACCATCATGTTACTTATACCTCCAATATGCGCTTAATTATTGATCAAGACAAAAACAACCCTTAAACCATCCCCCAAATCATTTAAAATCAAAAACTTGAGAAAAACCAATTGCATGTGGTTTGATCTTTAAAAACGATGATGGGGTTATGTAGGGAATGATTTGCGAAGATTAAAGAGATTTTAAGATTGTAGTGGAGTGGTTTGGTGTTTTATTCTATTGTAGCGTCCGTTCATAGTAAGAGGGTCCGAGGCGAGAACAACATTTTTTTGTATAACAACGGTGATTGTGTGTGTTTTTAGAAGGGTCAGAAACCTATAATACTTTCAATTTTGACTAGTAATGTATTCTAAAGGGTGTTTGGCCTGTTTTTATGGTGTACCAGAGGGTAAAAGGGGAGTTTGGTTTCTAGTTTTGTATGAGCATAATTACAAAGAACCAAGGGGAGTCATGGTAACGATAATGTGTTTATAAAATGTATTATTATATTTTAATTTAATTTAAAAAACATTTCTAACCACAATATATGTTTTAAAACGCTTAGATAACTGTATTAAAAATTAAAAACACCCTATATGCACAGCGGTCACGGCCAAACGATCGTGATACAAATCGACAAAGTACATTCAACATGAAAGAGAAATAAGCTTTTGAAGCAAAACTATGAGTAGTCGATTTTCAATCAAACGCTCAAGTGGATCAATATCAAAATCAACGGCGGCCACAAATCATTAAAATTAGACGATTATTATCAAGTCCGAAGGAGGCAAAAAGAATAAAAATGATTTCTATGAAAAAATAGAAAATACAAATAGGGCTCGGTCTAAACATTGATCTTAAATTCGGGTTGTTAAATAAAATCCATTAACCCCCCTTAAATTGTGATCCGTCATTATTAAAAACTTTATTCGTTTATTTTGTGACTTAATTTGAAATACCGTTTTAAAAGATTATTTGATGAAAATTGCTACCCCTCAAATAAATTACACCCTTATATCTATTAAAATAATGAGAGTCATATATGTTTTGAAGTGGTTGTGAATTGTCTTTGAAAATCTTTTTGTGATTATTGAAAACACTGATTCATTATGAAAACAACTTTTTAATAATAAAAATAAGATTTTTCTTATTTTGACAAATAAATGCCACTGACATAGTAACACCCTATGCTTAATATAGGAAGAACCGTTTTTGTTAAAAAGTAAACAAAAGCCTTGTGCATGGTCATAAAGTAGACCCATGCCCGAAATAAAATCCCGTTATGAGGTCAAGTTTTCTTTTGAAATACTTGCCTTTAAGATGAAGACGGCGTTGCTAATGAAAAATAGCAAGAGCATTTAGCATGTTTTGGAAAACAATTAGAAACTTCCTACTCGACTTCATTTACAGCCTCGTCCCATTATTGAATGACATTTCTAAACCGTCACTGATATCATTTTCAGAAGACAAGGCCATTATTATTGTCTTTTTAATATTTTTTCACACAATTTTTTAATTTATTTCTTTGATTTTAATAATTTTATATATTTTTGTATTTTGTTTTTATATAAAAATTTCTACAAAAAGAAAAAATTCTTTTTGGTTTTTAAGTATATACATATTATACAGGATATTTGAATAGGTACCAAACCACTAACATGCAATTCATCTGCCAAGTGTTTCAGAGTCTCTATCCTCTACTAAGCGAAAACTTTGCATTCCCAGCTTGTTGATAAGAAATTCAATTCTTTCTTTTGCAAGGGCTTTAGTGAAGATATCCGCCAGCTGATACTCCGTATTGACAAAATAAAGTTCCATCACCCAATTCTCAACATGCTCCTTGCTAAAGTGAAATCTGATGTCTATATGCTTCGACCTAGAATGCTGAACGTTGTTGCAGCATAAGACAATAGCGCTTTTGTTATCACAGTACATTGGAATTTTATTAAATCCAAGGCCATAGTCGGTAATCTGTGATCTCATCCAAAGGATTTGAGAACAACAGCCTGACATAGCAATATATTCAGCTTCCGTATTGGATATCGCAGCACTTTTCTGCCTTTTTGATAACCAGCTAACAAGTCGATCTCCCAGAAACTGCATACTACCAGATGTGCTATGGTGTGTATCTTGACAACCAGCATGATCCGCATCTGCAAATGCTGTTAGAGCAATCGAAGAATCCTTCGGATACCATAGTCCCCGATTGACGGTTGCTCTTAGATAACGAAAGATCCTTTTGACCGCATGTAGGTGCTTTTTAGTAGGCCGTGCCTGATACAGGGCACACATGTATATAGCAAATTATAGGTCAGGTCTACTGGCTATAAGATAAAGGAGGGTGTCAATCATGTCACGATAGTGTGACAGATCAACAACTTTTCCTTCTTTATCCTCATCCAGTTTGGATTTCTCCACCATGGGAGTATCCACTGGGTCACAAGAGTCAAAATCGTATTTCTTTAAAGATTCAAGGGCATATTTTGACTGGTTAATAAAGATGCCTCTGGGACTTTGAGAAATCTGTAGTCCTAAGAAAAATAAGATTTTTCCCATTATTGACATCTTAAATTTTGAACACATGATTTTAGCAAATAGGTCACAAAGTTTAGGTGTAGATGCAGCAAAGATAATATCATCGACATATATTTGTACCAGAAGTAATTACTTGCCTTCCCTACACAGATGAACAAGTAGGATCCATCTATAGCCTTTGGAGAAGATCTTGGGAATATCATGAATGAAAACAAAAGTCATACCAACGCGCTTGAGGTAGCATGTTTTCAACCCATAAAGAGATTTCTTTAGCTTGTACACGTGATTGGGTTATTTGGATCCACAAACCCGTCCAGCTGGCTAACATAAACCTCTTCCCGCAGATTACCATTTAGAAACGAAGTCTTCACATCCATTTGGTAGATGACCATGTTCATGTGAGCGGCAAACGCGAGAAAAATCCTTATAGCCTATAATATTGCAACCGGAGGAAAAGACTCTTCAAAATCAATCCCTCTTCTTGACGGTAATCATGAGCCACTAACTGAGCTTGCTCATGTAATTGCAGCCTTGTGGAAACTGGTCTAACGAGTTCACCGATTATATTTTCAAGTGGGTGATCCTTAGTCTATTTGCTATTATGTTTCATAAAATTTTGGTGATCGGGATGCACAATTGTATAAATAATATCCGATGATAAAGATTGATCAGAATGAACTTCTGGATTTGGGATACCAAAGTACGGATCATTACCCATATGTGCAACTTCAATATCATGATTGTCTTCTTTAACATCATTAGGAATGACAAGAGGTTGAGTTTCGGGTGTTGTTTGAGAGTTACTTGGTGATGGTGCATCTTGGTCAACATTTGTTAAAGAAGGTGAAACCTGGTTGATACAACAGGAGCTGGACAGCTACTACTTCATGCATGGATCAACGACATCAGGGCTAGGTAATCACACTGTTTGGTAGGAAGTGAGTAATTCATACAAACAAGCCGTTGAAACAAAATAGTCCCACTCACTTGTCGAAGTGTATAAACGGTGTTGAAGGGCGGGTTTGGCACTAGTCCTAAACTATGTTGCCGGAGTCGTTCTCATGAATTGGTTGGTTCTGAACTGCTGATGTTCAGAAAGCCATTGCAGTCAGCACATCCAAGATCTACATGAATTGTTTTTCAATGATTCGTCTGATAACGTCTGGATTCGTAAATTCGAAAGATGTTCTTTTTGTGAATAGCCAATGAAAATACCAATATCAGCTTTCGGTTGTAACTTACCCAAGTTCGCACTATCATTCGTCGGATAGCAGAGTTCACTAAATACATGGAAAAATGATAAGTCAGGAAGTTTGTCATGTAAAAGCTCATATGGTGTTTTACCGTGACGAAGACGTATGATGGAACGATTTTGGGTGTAGCATGCGGTAGCAACTGCTTCTGCCCATAAGAATAACAAAGCTTTTGCATAAATCAACATTGTGCGGCGGGGACAGCTTCAAAAAGCGTGTTGTGTAGAAATATTACATTACGATATTAATCTATACATTATCTTCAAGTTTTGGGTGATGACAAACATGAACTTATAACACATAACGATAAAGTTTCTTAAGTTCTCTTAAATCACACAACATCAATATCATACGTCAACAACCTTTACGACCTCCTCATGTTTTCTTCACAACACTTTAAAGTATCGCACCCGACGTAAATCACTAAAGGTATGAACAAACAAACTTTAATTTGTTGAATGATCAAAGAAATTTTTTATTTTTCTAAACCTTACATTTTTTTTATAAAATGGACAAACATTTGTAAAAACATATACAAAACATTTTTGTTTTATAATAAGAAATCTTTTATTCAAAATAAATATTTTGAATTCAAATTTTCTACCAAAAAACGGCTAGAAAGTTCCAGAAAAACCTTCCCCACAAAAGGACAAAAAAGGAAGCGTCTGAAAAATGGGCGGCCCCCTTAATTAATTAAGGAGACCGGCCATAATTAAAGGGACCACCCTTGTATAATTAAGGGGACCGCCTAAATAAAAATTTAATATTTTTCCTATAAATAGTGGACTGTTTTTACAGATTTTCTCACCTCTTTGCACCCAGTTTTCTCTAATCAAAAACCTCCTTTTACAAACCCATTCCTTTAACACTGTAACTTATTTAAAGTTTAGTTTAAAATGTGAGTACCTCATCCTATCCATTCAAGTGGCAAGAGAAGAAACCTTCGTTATCATTAAGAAGCAAAGTTTGTAGGTTATGTTAGTGCATACGTGACATGGTCTTACATTCACAATGTATAGAATTCGAGTCCATGTATTCCAAACTTGAGTAATAGCCTGATCATTGTGATCAAAGGATGTGCATAGTTGTTAATCGTATGATCATAGGTATTTTAGATAGATCGGTGTGATCAATAGTATTGTCTATTGAAGTAAAGTTGTGAAGTGAGGTATAGAAAATTTATGAAGTTAGTGAGTCGTGAAGTGACGTAGAGAGTAGTGTGGATGAATATAACTAAAGCGTGAATAAGTTGTGTATTGTGAAATTTGTGTTGTGAAGTGCGTGAAAGTCGTGAATGTAGTAGTGAAGGCCGTGATAAGATAAGTGTTCTAACTAAGATTAGAACTCGACATTAGCTAGTGCGAAATTGATATTAGCGAAAGTTGTGTACGGTTTTCTCCGCCATAAGGGAGCTTGTTGACTAGTGAAGTAACTCTCGAGTTGGGTACTCAAGGAGTGGAGTAGGGCGAAGAGGTGCTTCGTAACCGAACCATGATAAATCATCGTGTCCTATTGCATCTCCTTTCACTTATCTCTTTACATTTATACTCGCATTTATTGCTTTATATTTATACTTGCATTTGTGTTTGTTTGTATTGTTTGTGAAAGTGAAGTATGTACTAAAATAATGTGTTTAACACTCATCATATTGTGTCATACTTGATCGGCAATTTGATACGAAATATTTTAAGATTTTAAAAAGAAACGTATCACCCCCCCCTCTATGATTTCCACAATTGGTATCAAGAGCCACGTCGCTCTAATTTTTAAAACAAATGGTTTTAAAAATAAGTATGAACCCTGTAACAAATACCCATTAAGGGGAATTAAATATGAACAAGTAATTTTGTAGATTGACTTGTATTAGTTTTTTGTGATATTATAATACACTAGATTATAATAGCTCGAGAAAATAACAATGATGCTTAAAATAATGCTTATATGTTCCGGTATCAAATTCAGAAAGTTGTACACCTTTACGCAAAGTCAGTAAATAATTTTTTACAAAAATCATAATTCTGAGTATCAGGGATGGTGGCCCCCTTAAATATTGGGTGGCCCCCTTAATTTCTGAGGCGGACCCCTCTAATTATAAGGGACCAACCTGTCTGATTCAGCAGTTTTTCAGAAACTTTGAAAAATCATATAAAATCAACCGTAAGTCCGTAGAAGTCGTGTCACCCGCCATTTCGAAGAAAATCGAGTCTACTTTCAAATAAAAATACTTCCAAGTATTTATTTCAAACTTAATTTAGTCAGAAAGACAAAATTCTACTTATTGTCCAAAACGCTGAGTCTCGTTTTAACGTAAAACTTGTATTTTATCTTTTACTTTCGAGTCGGACATTTCTAGTCGGTATATCTTTGAAAAATGGTGTAATTAACTTTTAAAAAATATTAAACTCGATTTTTGAAATGGGGAGGAAACTAACTTGTCTTCAAACAAAACCAAGCTAAGTATACATTGTTGTATCTAATACACAAAACTAACTACAAATACATTTATGTGTAATGCTAAGTGATTATATGCACTTCTTTATAACTAAGTTTGTTTAGTAAAATATAAAGAATCGTTGCTATTTGTAATTAAGCTAATTAAATATCTAAGCCATGCCATGTACACTATTCATTGTAGCTAGTTTTTTGAATTATGTCTAACTAAAACATAGCTATTTCTTGCATTAAGATTGCGAAATTGCGCTTGCATTGCGTATTGGCATAGATCACTTAATTTACAAATGTTACATAAACATCTTTGTAAATCTTTTCGAGTATGGAAATATACTTAGGAATAAGAGTTCAATAACTTGTCAAGTATATTATTAAATATGTTAAAACCTGTCACCTAAATATTTTCAACGATTTAATCTATTTTCAACAACACGTTTAAATATTTTTTAAACAACTTGCTTTGTTTTGACCTTAGGTTGGTTAAGACAAAAAAAAAGAATTATACTAATACATTAAGAAATTAAAAAAAGGAAATGCTTGTGCTTGCTTGGTTCTAAACATACACACATAAGTATATAAATATATATATATATTATATATATATATATATATATACATATATATATATATATATATATATATTAAAAACATATAGTATTTTACAAAAGATGTGTGTTATATAAAAATTGTTAGAAAACTCATTTATATACTCATAAAATATCAAAAACTATGCATAGTATACATAACAACAAATATAGTTTTATCCGCAACAAGTAAAAGTATACGGACCATCTTGAAATATTATATTAACATATCATTAATTCCCACCTCACCTTACAACTAATCATGCGGGATTATGGAACCCATTTTTTTTAAATATATATATATAGTTTTAAATGAGTTGTTCGTAGAGGGGTCATGAAAGAATACGAGAAATATATCATTATAATTCAAATTATGATAGATATCTTATACTGAATCTAATGACAAGTTTTTCGTGTGTATGAACAATACATCGGATTCTTATTTGTTTATTTTTCTAGATTATAAACAAAACATAACAAAAGATATCATCTTGGATCTTACATAACTCAATCACACTTGATTGATATGATAATAATTACATCAATTTCCTAGATGAAAAGAATATCATCGGATCATAACTCACACTTGTGATTGATGATGCCATATTGAGTCAACTTTGTCAAAATACTGTGTTCCAAATATTATACTAATATGTTCAATACATGCATAAAATACACAATGAAGTAGGATTGATGATTTGGATGTTTGCGCTGAAAATACTCAAGCAATTATACCACTTAGCAAGTGCAATTAATAAATGTGTCAGTTGTCTGAAAACCAAACACTAGAAGAGCGAGGAACAAGGAGATGAGGGGGGGGGTGGTGGAGGAGGAGCTGTGATAGCAAGAACAACATAAAAAGCACAATCATAGCTAAAATTCACTTTTAACTAAAATGATTAAATAAAATAATATTCTTGTTATTCACCTAGTAAACATGATGTTTGAGAAATATTATGTTTAAAGATTTTATGGACTTATCATATTAAACGATTGATAAAAGATAATATATCCTATGCATCTTATTTTCTTCGTAGCATAAATGGTTGTGTTACAAGAAAATATGCTACATATAATTTGAAAAATATAAGTTATTAGAATTGAAAAATAACCTATCAATGCATAAACAAGTAAAAATACATTTATTTAATTATGATATACAACATTGATATAGGAATAATGAATTTTTAGAAAAGAATATTATTTTGTTTAAAATAAAATCAAAATATTCTCTTTCAATCATAGTATCATTAAAGAATCACAAACTCAATTAAGAGAACATAATATTAGAATGAGATTCCATTTCACATGACATGAATAGAGATTCTTAAAACAACTCTCATATAACATAAAAAAATTTTTTTTTTTTTGTCATTGTCACAAATAATCACATCTCTTGGCTTTTGAAAAACCAAACGCGTTAAATATCACATGTGACAACTACACATATAAGATGACTAAGTATAAGACTTCCATTAAATCAAGCAATATGTAATCAAAAACAAGACGACACCTACGATCTTGAACAAAAGAGTAAAACATCTTGTCTTACGCGTATCTACACATCTTTATTAGGAATTATTCGAAACCAGAATTAAGTATGTTAGTTGAGTCATGTTAGGCCCTCTATGAAAAGATAATACAAATTCTATCTTTTCTACACTTCATTAGGCAAATATAAGAACTCTATTTTGTCTAACATGAGAATGACTACTAGAGAATCTATTGCACTAGAAATTCAATTTGACCTAACGGTTTAATTGCTTCCAAGAGTGAAGTTGGGTTCGGTGTATAACCCGTAAAAATTTCTCGTGTTAGCCTGAATTAGCACCACTAGAGATAGTCTCATATCATTCTCTAATTTGATTGAAATGTCTTCCTAAATATGCCTAATGATAGTCCTACACATCGATAGACTTTGTATATCATTAGAGTAGCACACTAAGACTGTAAAATTAGGCTTTTTCCTTAGTCAATCTAACCACAATGCACCTCACATATATAGCTATATTTGTTTCAAGATGATTACTTGTTCACATGTAATTATTTATATGTCCTTTGTGATCTTGATGCTAATGTATAAATTTCTATATATAAATGCATGTTCTACTATAAAGGCAGTTTGTCTTTTCTAGCAATTAGATAAAATATTTCTTATTTATCTAAATGACACCATGCACCCTAAATGATAAATGCTAACATTTAACACTCCTCCAAGTTGCTTGACAGTTAAATATTTCATTCAAAATATTCAAGTATCTTTAACTTGCGATCGCAAATGTTAAAGGTCATATCCGAAAGTTCATATTCAAGCCTTTTAACAACACATGTTAAAATGCTCTTCCTAAAGCTAAAATCTTACATCAACCTTTGCGTGACAAAGGTCTTAACCGTATTCTACTAAGTGATTCAATATCATCAATAATATACCACCTTAAGTACTAAGTACTTTCAGACTGTTAGTCTTTTCCATTCCCTTAGGAATGTCACGATGGTTTATCGTCATGCTCACCTCATACACAATGAGGATTAAACATTATCCATTGATCTTAGGATAGAAAACTCATCAGAATTTGTCATTATTTCCTTCGCGACAATGTCCAAAATGAAATATCTTCATCGAAAAAGTTTCATCGGAAGACAACATCATCGGCATCCTCACTAAACCACTCAAACGTGAACCTTTTTTAAGTCTAGTTCTAGGAAGATGAAACAAATCTCATAAACATGTCAATTCTCATTTAATATTCTTTGTTATATTAGATACATTCGATAAATCTTGACAACTAATCATTTCATACAAAAATGATATTAGCATTTTTTAATTTGTCGAAATGCAAATTAAATAAAATGTCACTCATTGTTCATGCCTAAGACGATTCACAAGAAACCACTGTCACCCCTCTATTATTATATAGATGGTTAATATCTTCCATCAACATTTCCGCTACCACCTTTAAGACAACCTCGTACCTCGTCGTGTGATTGTTCTATGAACATTCGCATTACTAAAGAAGAGATACATAACTTTGCGGATGAAGTTCATCATATGCTAACCGTCATCCGTCATGACATTGTCAATCTCATCGCTTCCGTCGTTATTTCTCTTCACCTATTTTTTTATTCCATAATTTATTGTCTAGATAGCCACGAATTAGAAGGAAGGGAAAACACCAAACATCTTCACATAGATCCATTAACAAAATACTCTCAAGACTCACTAGGTGATTCTATATCACTAGAAACCACAAGATACCTTCTACCAATACTCACTACCTCAAAACTATCATTTCACTCATGTTAGTGATCACTAGTTCTAGTACATCTCTAAATCACCAAAGTAAAATGAAAAACCAAGTCATCCTTAATACTATCAACCTCAAGTCATCCATCCTATCCATCTTGCAAAAGAAGGATTCACCATGTAACCAGTATCCTTACAAGTTGAATTTCATAATAAATGTGACTTATCTTCATATCCCCGACACTCATAAGCATTTGTGCCTATGTTGTCAAAAGTCAAGTGAATTTCATAATGAAATGCATCTCCATCCCAATCATTTCTACGGTTTATAACAAAGGTTAAGAACACAAAGAAGATATTCAATCTTCAAAGTGTTGTTGAGTCATCATAATATCGTGTCTTTCATTTGTTCATTTCCGCTTTTGAGCAAGTGAAGAACACAAAGAAAGTATTCAAGCCTCACTTGTTGTTGAATCATTCACAATGCGTGTCCATTCATTTGTTCCATATTCTGCTTTGAAGCAGTAAGAAACACAAAGAATATATTCAAACCATTCAAGTATTAGTTGAGTAACACAGAATGGTCGTGGTCTTTACTTTTCTCCACCATTTTACCATCCACATTTCACCTTTGTTCATTCAACATTAAACAACCAACAAAACACCCAACAAACCTAAAGTCAACAACCTTCCTTTCCATTGCATCCTCATCCTTCTATTGTTTATGTTTCCTCAACCAGTCTCCTTATCATCATACATTAGTTACAACCTAAAGTCTATACGATAATGTTATCCTTAAACACCACAAACATGAAAATCATACATAAAGCATAACAAAAAACCTTGAGGATTTAAGAATCTCCTCAATACAACACTTAGTCATCAAACCCACAATCAACATATAGTTAATACTTCTATCCATATGACAATCTGGAATTATCATTCTCATAATAAGACTTGTTGGTCAGTCTTAGTCCTAAAGCAGTTAAGTCGAATCTTAGTCATTGTTGCCTACACATTTCCAACATGTCTAAGCATTCATCATTTTCTTTAATTAGTTGTTGTCTTTAGTGCCACACTTAAAGTGCATATACCTAAAACATACATGATTTGTTCCCCACTAAAATGTCTTGCATATAATCTATCAATCATCATTATAAATAATGTCATTTTTTCCTACTAACTTTTTTTGTAGCACTATTTCCGTTACATCTCTACGCTATCTTGGTGCCCCAATCAAGGTGGGAGCATACACTAGAAGGGGAGCATTGTACAAATGTCCAAGCCATTATTTTGTAACCGTTTAAACATCTACACATTCCTTGAATAGTTGTATTTCATCCCTATATAATTTTTTTTTTGCACGAAACTAAACCATTGCTGTAGTTAAGAGTTCTTGTAAACTAATTTGATCCATGGATCCGCTTAGGAGTCTAATTTTTAAGGGATGTCATTGTTTAAAATGGATTGATAGAATAAAGACTTCACTTAGGATGATGCAAGCTCTCCTCTTTGATTGAAGAGCTGAAGTGTAGCAAAAGTCTCGTCTAGGAGTCCACCTTTTTGTTTCGACAAAAGAGGGAGAAGAAGTGTAACTTATACATTTTACTATGAGTTATAGTTTAACTTTTTTTATCATCGTCAAAACGAGGAGATTGTTGTAGAAATATAACATATGATATTTAATCTATACATTCACTTCATGTTTTGTGAGACAAACATGTAACTTAAAACACCAACGTAAATGGCTAAGTTACTCGTAATCACAAATCATCAATTCAACTTCAACATCTTGTTCGACGTCTCATCTTTCTTCAACAACAATTTAAGTTCGCACCCGACGTAAATCACTAAATGTATGAACACAACAAACTTTAATATTTGTTGAATGATCAAGAAATTTTTTATTTTCAAACCGTTAATAGTTTTATAAAAATGGGACAAACATATTAAACAAATCATCTACACAAACATTTTTGTATTTTAATAAGAAATGTTTTATTCAAAATAAATATTTTGAATTCAAATTTTCTACCCAAAAACGGCTAGAAAGTTCCAAAAAAACCTTCCCCACAAAAGGAAAAAAAGGGAGCGTCTGAAAAATGGGCGGCCCCTTAATTAATTAAGGGACTCGTCCAAAATGTAAGGGAGACCGCCCTGGTATGAATAAAGAGGACCCCCAAATAAAAAAAAATAATATTATTTCCTAAAAATAGTGGACTGTTTTCTATAGATTTCTCACATCTTTGCACACAGTTTTCTCTGATCAAAAACCTCCTTTCAAACCCTTTTCCTTTGACACTTAACTCTAATTATAAGTTTGTTTGAAATGTGATCCAATCATCCATCCATTCAAGTGCAAGAGAAAAACCTCCGTTATCATTAAGATACGAAGTTATGTAGGTTAGTTAGTACATTCGTGACATGTCTTACATTCACAATGTTAATGAGATCGAGTCCATGTATTCCAAACTTGTGTAATAGCTTGATCAATGATGCACATGTGTGTATATTTGTAATTGTGTGATCATAAGGAAAGTTTAGAATAGATCAGGTGTGATCAAAGATAGTGTCTATTGAAGTGAAGTTGTGTGAAGTGAGGGTATAATAAAGTATTGTGAAGGTAGTGAAGTCGTGAAGTGAAGTATGAAAGTAGAGTAGTGAATTAAAACTAAGGCGTGAAGAAGAGTTTGTGTAGTTAATGAAGTTGTGTTTGTAAAGTCGTAGAAATTAGTGAAGAAGTGTGTGAATCGTGGATAGATTTGGTTCAAGCTAAGATTAGAAACCCGACATCTAGCTATAGTGTCAGAAATTGATATAAGCAAAGTGTGTACAGGATTTTTTGCCATATAGGGTGCTTGTTGACAAGTGAAGTAACTCTCCGCGTTGGGGAGACACGAGAAGTGGAGTCGGGTGAGAAGGTGCATCATGACCGAACCACTATAAAATCCAACGTGTCTGTTTACATTTCCTTCACTTATCTCTTTACATGTATACTCAACATTATTGCTTTAATATTTATAACTTGCATTTGTGGGTGTTGCTGTATATGTTGTGACAAGATGATTACAGTGTGAACACTCATCAATATTTGTGTCACGTGTTGATCGGACATTTGATAAACTATACATTTTAAGAATATTAAACATAAACTATTCACCCCCCCTCTTATGATTTCCATAAAGCGTACGATAACATCTTACAACGACACCAATTTGTTTGATGGAGAGCAAGCAATAAATGTTACATGAGAGCTGCCAACCATCTCAAACTATTCACGCAAGTATTTATTAACAAATTCAGTTCTACTTATCTGTTATGATTATTTCGGAACAGGCACTTTAAGCCGCACTTGGATCCTTGAAATTTATTATGAAACTGGAGCTTCAACATTTGACCTAAAGCACTTAACCCAAGTAAATCGTGAGAGTAATCATCGACAATGACGAGGATGGTACTTCTTTCCATAACACTTGCGACAAGACAGTGGTCCATAAAGATCCATTTGCAAAGACAGAGTTTTTCTTGGTTTTGTTATCTTTCAATTTATGTTTGTGGGGTATCATCTTGCATTTGTGCCCATTGTCACATTGCAAAACACAAGGTGGTCCTTTTCAAACTTAAGCTTAGGAAGACCACAGAACAAGACCATGTCAATTCTAAAATGGGAGATTGGCACCAAAGTTTAGATGAGACAGACATATGTGCCATAGCCAGGACTTAGTCTTTGAGGCCTTTGAACAAAGACATATGAGAAGAATAACATCATATCTCTAAGAGACAAAGTATACAGATTGTTTCCTCGAGATCCTGTCAATAGATCGACACCTTCTAGATTACGAATGAAGCAGGTGTGTTGACGAAAAGAAACTTCAAGGTTTGAATCATAGAATTACCCAACTAAGAATAAGTTGTGTCTAAGTCCTTCTATGTAGTAAACCCTTGATATCGTAACATTCCCAATCTGATAATCACCATATCCCAATATCTTTGCCACGTGATCATTTTTGAATTTGACTGTCGCCAAAAATTTATTGACGAAATTGGTGAGCTGAGAGTGATCTCCGGTCATATGCTTGGAGCAGCCGGAGTCCAAAAACCAAAGAACAATTTGGACGACTTGCATTCATCAAGAGAGGAAGATGGAACATCAGAAACTATGGATCCCCAAGATTGACTGGGTTCCTTTTTGTTAGCAGGTACAGATTTAAGAACCTTATATTGCAAAAAGGTAACATTAGTTTTAAATTATTCTAGATTCCCCCTATAAGTAAACCAATGTTACGACAGGCTTAGGTGTTTCATTTTCTAGAGCAGTTGGTTTCCTAAGGGGCACTTCAGTAGTTATGGTAATCCTAGTTAAAGGGAACGCATTTCCTACTATGGTGAAGGTCCGACCGGTAGGTCTCCAGATATGTCTAATATTTGTAAACACCTTTCCTGTTGGTTTCCAAACTTTTATCTTAGAACTTTTCTTTACAGATTTAGATTTTACACGAGCATTCACATTATTGATAAAATCAAGAACACATAAATCATGATTATCAAAAAGCATGCAACCATTACACTTAACACATTTAAGTTCAGAATTCGCATTAAGCTTGGAATGATGCACATTAGTAGTTCCTTTTGGGTGTAACAACACAGTCTTTATTTTTCAAACTAGATTTAACTTTCCTAGAGTGGGATTCTACTTTATTCTTCTGAGTACTACTTGATGTTTGCTGAATCTTATCTTTCTTTGTATTGCCTAAAGGCTGTGATCTGCTAGCACTAGTAGACGGTTTTACTCTTGTAGAAGACAACATAGGTTTGTTAGAAACTATGTTTGATTTAGAGGCTGTTTTTGTGATTGTGTGTCCCGAGGATGTGATGGGCTTAGTGAATCTAACTCTTTTATCCTTGTTCTTTAGGGTCACAGCCACTAATTTTCCATTAGTATTGTTGATACTAGGGCAAGTTTTACTGATGTTTGTAAGTAACTCCTGAATTAGTTTAGTATACCTACAGGCAGATTCTAAGGTGTGATCTAGAGGATAATTAGCTTTAATATGATCATCTAGATCCTTAAGAACTGCAGTTTCTTCCTGAGTGTGCTTAATATAGGCATAGTGAGCTGTCATTTTATTCAACAATTTTGGGGTTATTGGTTCCACATCAATCTTAAGCATCTTTGGATCACTAGGGTGTTTTGTAACATCATTATCAACTAGAGCTTTTCCTTTAAGTTTTTGTAAATCATCCTTAAGAGCTGTAATTTCCAAAACTTTTTCCTGAAGACTAGCATTTAAATCAGAGATTTCCACAGACTTTAGATTGACTTGATTAATTAAATCTTCACACTGTTCTTTTGATCGAATACATGCTGGTTTAATCGAGTCATAAAGTTGCTTATAAGTCTGTTTCAAATGCTCATTTTCAGCAATAAGCTTTGACACCCTATGATCCAATTCATATTTATTGTTTCAATCTCCTATAAGTCCTTTTAATCTTATCTCTCATTTCTAATTTTAATTAGAAATTTAATTTCTCTCTTTCAACATCTGTATGAAGTGTCTTTCTCTTAGGACCTAAGCTTTCAATCATTTAACTCATACAATTGATTAAATTTGGAACACATTAATTTGAAACATAATTGTTCCTTTGAAAAATTTTCTAATTAAGTTGTGTATCAACTTCTAAAGAGATGCAATGTTTTTCAAGAGTGGTAAAACTTTTGAACAATTTATCGTAAATCTCTTTTTCAATGAAATCCTTTTTGCTGAGAAGCTCATTCTTAAGTTTGAGACACTTTTCACATTCATGCACATTCACAGAAGCAATATCCATAGAACAATTCATAATTATGTTCACAATATCTTTGTTAATGACTTGTTCCAAGAGTCGTTCATTTTCGTTCAAAACTTGATTCATTTTAACTTCAAATGTTTTTGACTCTAAACAATGTTGTTCCACAGCCTGTTCCATTTGATGGAAGACATTTTGGACTTTAGAAAGTTCATCAATCAAATATTGATCGAATGTATTAAATAAGTCCTTCAGATCTTTTACAAATGGAATTATTTTATCCCTAAAACAAGCTTTTATATGTTTGAACCCCCACGAACCCTCAGTGATAGCTGTGGGCGTAGTTCTTTCTTTGACAACCACGTCAAAACCAGCAAGATGGTGTTTAAGTTTCTTCAAACTCGTATTAACCATGCTGACTTTAGGAAGTTCTTTTGGAACCTCAACATTGGTGGGTCTATTAGAATGGGTGGGTTCTAGATAATTCACAAAATTCTAAGACCAAAAGGCTTGTTTAGCAGATAATTCAGTTTGTGAACAAATCATGTTTCAAAATCTTGAGAAAGTTGATTAAGAACAATATAATCGACTGGTGTAGTATTAACATTTTTTCCCAACATCATAGGTTCCTTTTGTTTTAAAAGCATTTTTGAACGACTCTCTTCAGCAAGCATTAGGGTCTTTTCGGAGTCAGTAATCACAATAGCACTAGTTTTCTCAATGACATTACCATCATAAAGCTTTGGTTCCAACTGCTAAGCTTTCTTCAGATAGAAAGGATTTTGAAAACTTAGAGCTTGTTTAGTGGTATGATCATAGAAAAACTGAGGTTTTGTCAACATGTGAACAGTTTGTGCAGATTGATCTCTTTTAAAAACAATATTATCTAGCAGTTTGATCCTCTTTTCAAAATCAATCTCTCTATTAATGTTTCTAGATTCTTCTTTCTTAAAATCATTTTTGAGAAGAGTAACAATTTACATTAAAGATTCCTTTTCTTTTAAATGTTCAGAAAGAGTTTGTTTAAGACGGTCAATCTTTACAGATTATGCACTTGTATCTAAAACGTTATCATTACTCTTTAAATCAACATTTTGTCCTTCTTTCAAAACTTTAACTTGTTTGTTATATCTTTCAAGCTCAACAGTTAAAGTATCATTGACACTTTTATTGTCCAGATTTATCTTGGTACAATTAACTTCTTAGGTTTTTAGTTGTTCAATCACAGATAGTATCAATGCATCTTGTTGTGTAGAAGAGTTAGAATTCTGAACAATTGCTTGTTGTGATTCAATCACATACTGAGAATAAGGAATGATATTGCTATCACTGGTTATTTCAGTCTCTGAATGGTTCACAACATTCGACTGTTCAGAAGGTGGCATCGCCTGCACAGCTTGATTAATAATATTATTATTCACATTATCATGATTGTGTACCTCAGTGAGAGCATCTGAACCATAATGAGATAAATTCGCCATGAGAGTCATATGCATCTAAATCATCGACTTGATAAGCTGCATTATGGGTAATAACAGTCTGTGTGGCTTGAGCTTTTAGAATTCCTGGATCTGCCAAAAATGCTAGCTCTTCCTCGTGTAGAATCTGACCACTTGCCTGAGCTTGAACCAGCAACACTTTGTCCTTGAATTATGAATCATCCCTTTTCCTTCTAGGTTTAGTGCACTGTTTAGACATATGTCCTTCCCCTTTACAGTTGTAACAAATAACAGTCCGTTGTTTCCCTGAGTTGCTTCCATTTTCTCCAGGAATGTATGTCCTTGTAGTAATAGCAGCAAAAGTAGTTTGTCACCCCTGAACTGGTTGTACGGTTACTCTTCCATCAGTAATGGTAGCTTGTTGCCTAAGGTTTGACGAATTCCTTAGCTGGTTGTTGGTAGTAGGATAGCGGGATGTGACGACAGATGTCAAAAATGACATCATATGATTAATGGCATCAATGGGGTCGTCACCATGCTTAAACACTGGAACAATTAGACTGGAGTCTAGTTAGGGAAATTCATATTGTTGTTGTTGTTGGTTGATAGTGGGAGCATATTCCAAATGTGGGATGGATGGTTGTAGAGAATAAATGTTGTGTTGAACGGATGATTGATAATCATTTGATGGATAATTGATTGAAAAAGGAGTTAATGATTAATTGGTTGAGTATTGTTGAGACTGATGAGGTGATCCATACTGTTGAGATCGATATGGTGAAACTTGTGGTTGAAATTGAGAGTTTTGGTATGAATTTTGATGAGTTTGATAAGGAGACTAGGTCATCTGATAGGTTACAACCAAAGCAAGCAGATCTGAGTTACGTTCATGCATTAAACAAACTTCATTTGCATGAAACTCGTGTTGTCCCAAATAAGCATGAAGCTGATCAATATTAGTTGTGTGCAAGTCCCGAATCAGTTTGACGTCGGTCACAAATTTGCTCCACTCAGCAGAAAGAGTGTTCAAAAACTTGGTGTTCACTTAAAATTGTTCTAATTTCACATTGTAGATGTTCATGTCATTAAGTAGTAGTGAAAATCTCAAGTAGAAATCACGTAGTGTTTCCCCCTTCTTATAAGCAAACTTATCGAATTCATCATAAAGCTTACACTCTCTTTCCTGTTTCGTCAATGAAGTTCCTTGCATGAGAAGTTGAATTTTTTCCCAAAGTTCCTTGGCGATTCGATGATTGCTAACAAGTGCATAGACCTCTGGTGGTAATCCTTGGATAATGATATTTGTTGCTTTGACATCAAAATCAGCTTGAATTGCTTCCGTGGCAGATAGCTTAGAATATTTATTTGGTCTAGTCACTCCATTCTCCTCAATCGTAGGACAGATGAGTGGACCATTTTCAACGGATTCAAGTATCATTCGTCCATGTTTTCTATTCATCATGTATAGCTCCATTCTGCTTTTCTAAGAATCATACATATAGGTGGACGATTATCAGCACCCGAAAGAATCGCTTTATCAGCAAGAGTCGTCATTGAGAAATTTGTATGTTAAAAGATTACTGTTTGATCGAACGGTGATAGAAACTAATTGGGTTTGAGGGTGTTGTCTTTTGTGTGTTTTAAGTCTTGAAACTACACAGGATTTTACAATTCTTAACAAAACCGGGACGGCAAGTGAGTGTTTCACGGGATTTTACAAGTCAAAGAAATAAACCGTATAATTTGGATTAAGCAATTTGAGTTTAAAGTTTATGTTGCAAATTCGGTTGATTAAGCAAATTGTGAATTCGGGTGTTTAAGCAAAACTGCCAATTTGGGTACTTAAGCAAAACTGCCAATTCGGGTACTTAAGCAAAATTGCGTATTCGGGTGGTTAAGCAAAACTGCCAATTTGGGTACTTAAGCAAAGCTGCCAATTCGAGTACTTAAGCAAAGCTGCGAATTCGGGTGGTTAAGCAAAACTGCCAATTCGGGTTCAACTGAAACTGCTAATTCTGGTGCTATTGAGAAACTGTGAATTCGGGTGATACTAAAACTGCTAATTCAGGTGCTACTGAGAAACTGCGAATTCAGGTGCTCTTTAGAAACTGCAAATTCGGATGGAACTAGAAAGCTGCTAATTCGGGTACCACTGTAATTGCTAATTCTGACACTGTGAATTCGGGTAACACTAAATTGCAAATTCGGACACTGCGAATTCGGGTAACATACGGACGAAACTCAAAATCTTTAAAACATAAAAAGACACCTTTTTGATTGTTTTTTCCCAAAATTTCTTGTACAACTAGTATTCTTAAACCTATAGGTACTTTAAAATGACAACTTTTTGGTTTATAAGACAAAATTTTCAAAATCAGGATTTATACTTTATAAGGTTTTTTCAAAAACAAAAGATGAACAAAAATTAGTTTTTATTTGATCCAAAGCAAATACACCTATATCCAAAGATACTAGATCAACTTTACCTAAGTAAATGATCTTTTAGTGTATGAATAAGCTTCGAAAACAAAAGAAAAAGAAGAAAATGCGTACGGAATAACAAACCAAAAGAAACAAACACAAAAAATAAGCAAATCACTCCATGGCTCTTGATACCAATTGTAGAATACAAGTAATCTCTTAATATACAAGTAAGAACTAGAGAGAGAAAGTGTGGAAGGAAGGATGTATTTTAGAGAGAGAAAGTAATGGAAAGAAAATGCATTAATATGAAAAATGAGAATACAACCAACCAACCAACACCCTCTCCAAGGCATGGAGAGGGTATTTATACTCCAAGGGTGGCTGACCATGGGCCTTGTAAGGCTTTCCATGGGCCTTTGGGCCATATTAGCTTATAAACTAAACATTGACTAACTACGGGCTTTGTCTAGTTAATATTGGAAGTGATCGAGACTTTCCTTGTTCCTAACATTATCAACCAATACCAATGTTTTAGAAAATGCAACAAAGACCATACGTAGACATCCGTAATGACGGAATAGACACATATGACTGCATTTAAACCTTAACTCGAACAAGCTAAAGGCATCAATTATCTTGGGTATCAAAGGTAGATACCCGAATATTCTAAAGGCTTAAAAATTCTCACAGTTTAGTGGACTGGGGGTGTGCTAGCTATAATGTCAATCCGGTTAGACTTGCCTTACTAAGAGAATTTTATATTTGAAAGCATATATCTATTAAGATTTTTTTAGGCAAAAATATTAGTTGGAAAATTTTGGCAGGGCAAACATAGCGGGATATGATTAATTTTTCCTATTTGGCTCACCTCCACACTTAAGTTGAACATTGCCCTCAATGTGATAACTGATAATAGAGATAAAATAGGGAAAATCAAAGGAAAACGATACTTCCCGAGGCATAGAGAAATGCATAGCTGTGGTAGAACTATCTTTTGAGCATACGTCGTAACTTTTCATATTTTCTTTTTTAGCTAAAGCACCTGCATAAAAGTAAACAAACAAAATCACACAAAAAGAAAATATTTTTGTTGTTTTTTTAGAGAAAAGGATATTAGTAGAAGAATGAAGGAGGGACTCCTCCACACTTAAGTGAAGCACGGGTTGCCTCCCGAGAAGCGCTTAATTTTTAGAGAGTCTTTAGCTAGACTCGTACTTCGAGAGCCATTCATTTGGGAAAAAGGAAGTGACTGCTTCCCTTGGGTCATTATCTTCTTCATGATATAGTTTAAGTCGATGGCCATTGACTATGAACGTCTTTTCATCTTTTCCATAAAGTTCAACATATCTGGAAGGATATTGATGTTTCACTACATAAGGTCCTAACCATCGAGATCTGAGTTTCGGTTGTTTAAATTTGTACTTTGAGTAAAAGAGCAGGACTTTATTTCCCTGTTTGAATTCTTTTCTCATTCGTAACTTTCTGTTATGTCATACATTGGTTCTTGCCTTGTATAAATAGGAGTTTTCATAGGCTTAGTGTCTAAGTTCATCTAACTCGAGCAACTGAAACATTCTTTTCTCACCATCAACGATGAGATCTAGGTTGCAATTCTTCAGTGCCCAGTATGCATGGTGTTCAATTTCAAATGGTAAGTGGCAGTTTTTTCCATATATTAGCTTGTATGGTGTGGTACCGGTAGGTGTTTTCTAGGCAGTGCGAAAAGCCTACAGAGCGTCATCAAGTTTTCTTGACCAGATAGCAGGATTGTCTTTAACAGTTTTTTCAAGAATTCTTTTGAGATCTTTGTTCGTGTTTTCAACTTGACCACTAGTTTGAGGGTGATAAGATGTAGAGAAACGGTGGTTAACTCCATATCTTTTCATGGTTTTTTCCATAATTTTGTTACAGAAGTGGGTACCTCAGTCGCTGATAAGAGCTTTAGGATTCTAAAACGACAGAATAGTTTCTTCAAAAAGGTGACTACTACTCGAGCATCATTGGTTGGTAAAGCTTGAGCTTTAGCCCATTTAGATACGTAATCAACAGCGACTTGAATGTATTCAAACTTATACGATTTCGGGAATGGTCCCATAAAGTCAATACCCTATATGTCAAAAATTTCACATACTTGAATGTTGTTTAAGGGCATCTCATCACGTTTGGATATATTTCCTGTCTTTTGGCATGCTTCGCAAAGGCAAACTAGAGTATGAGCTTCTTTGATGATCGTTAGCCAGTAAAATCCTAAATCAAGGACTTTTTTAGCAGTTATGTTGTGTCCATAATGTCTACCAGTGGGTCCGTGGTGACATTGATCCAAAATGGTTCGGGTTTATGGTCCAGAT
>BQNB010084343.1:3861-28781 GCA_026074375.1 Tanacetum coccineum | reverse complement strand
AATCAAAACAGAAAAGTAGAAGAGCTAAGAAGAGTTAACAGTTTCAAACTCAAACAAAGATAAAAAGATCTCAATTATCATCTTTTGTGTTTGTACAACATATTTCATAGATCTTTAAAGATCCATAACACAAAAGAGTGTCATCATCACAGATCTGAACAAAGAACCTCATGCAAACCTAGATCTAAACACAACCAAACTTTCCTCATCAACCACAACAACACCGACTCGATCTAATCTCATCATCCTCATCACACAACATACTCAATAAAAACAGAAGAAAAAAAGCAAACGATTTTTGAAGATCTCGGTCAGGCTTTCATTCGCATCTCATACAAGATTGATAGACCTTTAACTGATCTAACCAACGGAAAAGCCACTTTGTCATAGATCTCTTTAAAGATTTCACTTCTTTTATTTTCGAATCTCAAAAGATAAGACAAGAACAAAAGTGTCCATATCATTCTTTTGTTTCGTTAATCAAAGAAAAACCACAAAAACAAAAAGAAATTTAACCTACCTGTGGTCTTGTTTTTCTTGAAGAAGTGTGTCTTGATTTGTGGTTTGTGTTAAAAGACAACAAGGGAAAGTTATCTTTTGTGTTATCTAAGAAGTAGTCTTGTGCCGTGTGAGTTATCAAACATAAACAAGTAGGTGAGGTTGAGTCTGTTTATGAAGTTTTAAGAGAAGACAAAGAAGAGATATGTATGACTGAGTAAGAGAGGCAATGTATTTTTTCTAGATCTTATCTTTGTTGATTGAGAGTCATATCAACTGAGAGTGGTGACTGTATTTTTGATCTAAAAGATAAGAAAGAGGCGTGAAGGGTGAGAAGAGTATTAGGGTTTCTAGTTGAGAAGTGAGTATTATATAGTGTCATAAAACATTAGGGTTAGTGGGCTTGATTTTTGTTCTTACCGAAAATATTGAGGGCCAAGTTGTTCAAGGGCCGGATAACTCATAAATTTTTGATTTGGCACTTTATTATCAATTTGGAGCTGGGCGTATTTCATATAAACGAAAATTATTGGGCGCAGATTGTAGTGTATATATCCTTAATATTTGGCTGTTAATTCTCAAATGGACGACTGTATAGTAGATGATTTGGGATGTCGAACTTTAGCACAAGTATTATAACAAGTTTGTTGCTAGCAAAATATTTTCATGTTTTAACATGTTGAGGGCTAATTTAGTAGCTTAAATTTTGGTATATCGATTTGAAAAAACATCAGGTGCGATAATCCGAGATCAGATTGAATTTTTTTTTGTTCGTTGGAATTTTTTGTGGGATTTTCATAAAAGAGTTGGGTGAGTTAGAGTTAATTAATCGAGTGTATCGGATTCAGATAAGCGTGTGTTTTTTTCCTATGTATCTATTTCTTCGTCATCTGTATTGAATAGTTGGATAAGTTAAGTCCTCGAATAGTTATAAAGCAATGTGAAAAACTTAAGAAAGAAAACGAAAAAAACTTATATCATCTCTTTTCTTCTTTGCTTTATGATAAGACACATTATATTACTAAAGATTAAAGAACAAAGGAGTTAATTGACACGATGGTGATCAATTAGTCGAGGAGGAAAACATGTTTCGATTAAAACAATGTTCAATGTTCAGAGTTAGAAGAGTGTTTCGTTAAAAAGGATTCGGAATATGATCATCTCAAGTAATAAAGGCCGTTGATAGTATCAGTGTATCAAATCTTCAAGTGCATGTTCTATTGATTGAAGAGTTATATAAGGCGTGCACTTACAGAAGCGACTTTGCGAGAAAGAGATAGAATTTGATTTATTAATCAGTGTAAGACACAATTTGATTGTTGGAAGAAAATATCTGAGCTGTTTTATGAGGTACAAGATTGAGTTTGATTCAGAATTGTTAATGACAGACAATGATAGTCGTGAAAAAGGTTGTTATTTTGAGTTTGCAAACACAATTAAAAGAAACTACTAAATTAGTTGTACGTTTTTCAGATGAAAAATATTGTGCTTTAAAAGAAACCGAGAGCTTAAGAGTTGAAATAAAAAGTTTGCAAACTAAAAATAAAGTTCTAAAATCAGGAGAATCTGAGTTGTCAGAAAAGATTGATCAAATGAAATCTCAAGTTTTGGAACTTTTGAGAAACTCAGATTCAGATCAAGAGATGAAACAACAAATCATTCTTTTTGAAGAAGATAAATGAATGTTTTTGGCTAAAAATGAATTTTTTGAAAAAGTGTCTTCTTCGGTGCAAAAAGAGTATAATGATTTGTTGCCTTCAAATGACGTTTTAAAACAAAGACTTGAAACAAAGTTTAAGTTTTTAAAACATGATACTTCTCTTGAGAAAATGATTAAAATGATCGAGAAACAATATGAATCAAACGTTTCAAAGATTTCAATTACCAAGTTTCAACGTTTGAGGCTAAGAATTTGGAACTGCGCAAAGGAAATGAGGGAAAAATGAAATGTTTTTGATGACGAGAAAAAAGGCGTTTCGAGATAAGATTTCAAAATTGGAAAAGTTTTAGCACAGAGTCAAGGGATCTTTTTGATGTCAAATACAAAGCTTTCAAAGAATGACAAATTTGAGACGTATTTTGCAAATATTGAAAAACAAGAATGTTGTTATTAATAATCAACAGTTGGCATCTCAAGTACACTTCGTTGCAAAAAGATAACAATGATCTTGAGAATATCATACAAATGGGTTTAAAGAGGAATATGAAATTTCTTGTGCAAAACTTGAAAAGAAAAATGTTTGAACAATGGCATTCTAAAAGATTCGTTTGATTCGTAAACAGAAAAAGGTTGGTTCTCAAGTTTTCAAAAATCACAAATTTTTTTCCATAAGTGTTAATGTTTAGAAAATTTTTACATCGGGTAATCTCTCGCAAAATCATTTTCGAGGAAAGGTTTCTCAATTTATACTTATTCTTGCGAAAGATAGGAAGTATTTGAAGAAACAACATTCATCCGAAACATTTGATTCTCAAAATCATGTGAAAAACGAAAGTTCAAAACAAGCATGGAAAAGAAAGGAAAACATTTTCAAACTGTTTAAGTATTCTAGGGATGAAATGTTTTCAATGCGTAAATGAGATGATTCAGTTTTGAAAAAGGTGAAAGATGTAAGGTTTCCATTCATTTCGAAAAGCATTTTTCATAATGAAACACCGAGTTTCAACAATAAATGGAAATCTTGATCCTCCTCAAGGGTTAAAACATAGAATGAAACACCGAGTTTCAAAACGGTGTTAACACATTTGAAAAGTTTTAAAACTCCAAATGAAACATCGAGTTTCTATAAGTCAAAATGGATAAATAAGAAGAGTTTTAAAGTTACCGCATGATCCAGAAAGCTATTCAAATTGAATCACCGGGTTTCGAATTCCTGAATTCAACCCTCTATGCATCAAATTGACGCAACTTACATTTGGTTCTCCAAATATGGTAAACCCGTTAGCAACGTGCTTAAGTGGGTATAAAAAGTTGTTTAATTTGATAGGAATTTCAAATTTTTTTTCTTTTAGTTTAAGAAAATTCAAAAATACAAAAAGATTTCTTTTAAAAAAAGTTTTAGAAAACACAAAAAGATTTTCTTTTATACAAAATTTAGAAAGGAAAAAAAGTTTTTTTCTATATAAAATTTTAGAAAATATAAAAAGATTTGTTCTTTTATATAAATTTAGAAAAAATTCAAAAAGATTTTTTTTATATGTCAAATTTGCTTCAAGGCCCGCCCGTTGGGCGGCGAGCTTTAAGATTTTTTTTAAAAACATTTGCATTTTGATAGTTGTTTGATATTGTTTTTGGTTATTCCAAGTATTGCATATCATTTAGATAACTTGGTCTGAAGTATGTTTTATGTTTTCATTTAGAACACATGTTCTTTCAATGTTATTTTTAGAATTAAAACTGTAGTTTCCTATATCAATTAATCCACAAAAGAAGTAAAGAACCGAATAAGAAACCAAAATTAAGTAACTTTTCAAGCCCAAGTTACTCATCGTTGGCATCTTGATCACTGACAATCCGCTCGAAAGTCTTAAATCATTGAGCAACTTGTTCCTTTTTTTATTCAACTTGATCATCGTTGATTCCTTTATACTTTGTATAAATTTGCAACATCCATCGACTAACGGTATCTACTTTCATTCACTTAAATTTTGACTCGTGTCTCCAGCCATCCATCAGTTCTTTCCGAAAATATTGAGGGCCAAGTTGTTCAAGGGCCGGATAACTCATAAATTTTTGATTTGGCATCTATTACCAATTGGAGCTGGGCCTGGATTTTTTCTTATCAAATTTTTTTAAGATTAAAGTTAGGCTCTGCATATGGTTTACCGAAATGTTATAAGAAGTGGAGCAGGACTTATTTTTTCATTTTTTGGCTCATACAAGTGTTTAGGATGAGTATTATTTTTTCTTTGAGTGATAAATCTTCTTAGGTACTTATTGTTTGTTGTATCAACAATTTATCAAAAGTGTTAAAGTTTGAGTTTTGACTTTCGGTTTTAATTACGGGTTGAATTTTTTTTGGTTCGTTGGAATTTTTGTGGGATTTTTGAAACGAGTTGGGTGAGTTACAGTTAATTAATCGAGTGTATCAGATTCGTTCATCATGTATATGAGTACTTGGGATAAGATGAGTCTCGAATCGTATAAAGCAAAGTGTGAAAAACTTGAGAAAGAAAACAAAAAATATATAATCACTTTTTCTTCACTTTATGATAATCACAAAAAATATACAAAAAAGATTAAAGAACAAGAGGATTTAATTGACACGATGAGTGATCAATTAGCTGAGGAGAAAAACACTGTTAAGATTAAACAAACGAAAATTTTAGAGCTAGAAGAGTGTCTGCGTAAAAAGGAATCTGAAAATGAACATTTAAAGTCAAAAGTTGTTGATTTTACAACGGTTCAAAATCTTCAAGTGCAAGTTGAGAAACTTAAGAGTGTAAATGAAAGTTTGAATTTATCGGTTGAAGAGCTATCTAAGGCACGTGCACTTGCAGAAGCGACTTTGAGAAAAAGAGATGAATTGATTTCTGACGAGTGTAAGAAAATGCGATTGTTGGAAGACAATCTAAGCTATTTTATGAGGTACAATATGAGTTTGATTCAGAAAAAGTTCATGACACACAAGATAACTCAGAAAAAGATGTTATTTTGAGTTTGCAAACACAATTAAAAGAATCTGCTGAATTAGTTGTACGTTTTTCAGATGAAAAATATTGTGCTTTAAAAGAAATTGAGAGCTTAAAAGTTGAAATAAAAAGTTTGCAAACTGAAAATAAAGTTCTAAAATCAGGAGAATCTAAGTTGTTAGAAAAGATGGATCAAATGAAATCTCATGTTTCAGAACTTCTAGAGAAACTTCATATTTTAAATCAAGAGATGAAATAACAAATCGTTATTTTTTAAGAAGACAAACAAATATTTTTGGCTAAAAATGAATTTCTTGAAAAAGTATCTTCTTCGGTGCAAAAAGAGTATAATGATTTGTTGGGTTCTAATGATGTTTTGAAACAAAGACTTGAAACAAAGTTTACGTTTTCCAAACATAATAATTCTCTTGAGAAAATGTTTGAAATGATCGAGCAAGAATATGAATCAAACGTTTCAAAAATTTTCATTACAAGTTCAACGATTGAGACTAAGAATTTAGAACTTGTAAAGGAAATGGGAGATAAAGTGAAACGTTTTGATGACGAGGAAAAGGTGTTTGAGAATAAGATTTCAAAGATGGAAAAGGTCTTAGCACAATGAGTCAAAGATTTTGATGATGTCAAAACAGAGCTTTTAAAAAAGAACTGATAAATTTGAGACGTATTTTGCAAATCTTGAAAAAGAGAATGCTTTATTAAAATCGCAGTTGGCATCTCAAAATTACACTACGTTGGAAAAAGAAAACAATGATTTGAGAACATCATATAATGTGTTGAAAGAAAAACATGAAACTTCTTGTGAAAAACTTAAAAAACAGAACAATGATTTGAAAATGCATTACAAGAGTTTGTTTGATTCAATAAAACAGAAAAAGGTTGTTTCTCAAGTTTTCACAAAATCAATTCCAAAAGTGAATGTTTCAGAAAAGGTTTACACGGGTAAATCTTCAAAACCGATTTCCAGAAAGGTTTCTCAATTTACTACTTATTCTTTGCAAAAAGATAGGAAGTATTTGAAGAAACAACATTCATCCAAAACATTTGCTTCTCAAAATCATGTAACAAATAAAAGTTCAAAACAAGCGTGGAAAAGAAAGGAAAATATTTTCAAACGGCTTAAGTATTCAAGAGATGAAATATTTTCAATGTGTAAAAGAGATGATTCAGTTTTCACAAAGGTGAAAGATGTAAGGTTTCCATTCATTTCGAAAAGAATTTTTCAAAATGAAACACCGAGTTTCAACAATAAATGGAAATCTTCGTCTTACTCAAGGGTTAAAACATCAAATGAAACACCGGGTTTCAAAACGGTGTTGATACCTTTGAAAACTTTTAAAACTCCTAATGAAACATCAAGGTTTTATAAGTCAAAATGGACAAATGAGAAGAGTTTTAAGTCTCTGTTGGTTCCAAGAAAGCTATTTCAAAATGAAACATCGGGTTTCAAATCACCTTGGAATTTAACTTCTATGCATCAAGTTGATGTAACTTACATTTGGTTTTCCAAATATGATAAACCCGTTAGCAACGTGCTTAAGTGGGTACCAAAAGTTGTTGTTTAATTTGATAAGATCTTCAAATCTTTTCTTTTAGTTTAAGAAAATTCAAAAAAAAAAAAAATACAAAAAGATTTTCTATTTTCTTTTATAAAAAAAAGAGACAAAAAGATTTTCTTTTATATAGAAAATTTAGAAAAATACAAAAAGATTTTCTTTTATATAAAATGTGTTAATAAATTCAAAAATATTTTTTAATTTTAGAAAATACAAAAAGATTTTCTTTTATAAAATTTTAGAAAATACAAAAAGATTTTCTTTTATAAAAATTTTAAAAATAATACAAAAAGATTTTTCTTTTATATAAAATTAGATAAAAAGTTCAAAAAGATTTTCTTTTATAAATTTTAGAAAAATCAAAAGATTTTCTTTTATACAAAATTTTTATTGAAAATACAAAAAGATTTTTGGTTTCTAGAATGACTTTCGTATAACTCAGTACGAAACTCGAACTTAAACTGATGGCTTTCATACATTTTTAGTATGAAACCCAAACTTCATTTGATGGCTTTCATACATATTCAGTATGAAACTCTAGCTTAAAATGATGGCTTGTAATCAATTCAGATTACAACCCGTGCTTTAAAGAAAAAGAAAATGTACATTTCAGTGCATTTATCTTTGAAAAATGAGAGAAGTCTTCTTTGACTTGAGTCATTGATACATATTTTTCAAATTCTTTAAGTTGTACTTAAAAGATAAAATCAAGTTGTCTAAAAAGTCAATGATCTCAAGTTGTTGAGTTACAATCGATTTGAATTTTAAAATGTGGTACTTTCAAGATAAAATCAATTTTAAAAGGTCTTCAAATGGATGTAATTTTTGTTTGAAAAGTGTCTAAAGAAATAAAGGACTCAAAAGTGCAAAGAGGAACTCCCTCATAAAGGTTTTAATGAAGATATGGTATTTTTTGAGAGGGAGTGTCCGTATATGTTGTTGAAAAGTTTTCAGAAAGAAACGGAAATGGAAAATTGTTTTACATTTCACCTTCACATATCTGTATTTTTGCGTTTTTAGCTTCATGTTAAAGATGTTTCTCGGCATATGTTAAGGGGGAGTGTATTTACAATGATTGAAAACTTTTAAAGATCAAAATTTTCTTCTTCATATGATGTTAGTGAGAATGATGAAAAATAGAAAGATAGATTTGTGAGAGAAAAATAGAAAGAGAGAATTGAGAAATCGTATACTTGAAAAAATGAAAGTATATGTCATGTGCTTCAAAAGCAAGAATATCACATGAAAATAAAAATAGAAAAGTATGCAAGAAAAGAAATGCCACCGCATACGAAAACAGACAAAGTGCTTGTTCTAAGTTCTCTTGATCCTATTGAAATCTCATGATACGATTTTAGATTTTCATCATGGTTTTCACAAACATTCTTTCTAAAGAAATTATCTTGGCGTATGTTGATTAAGTTTCACTGTGTGATTTAGTTACTCTCAAAATACTCCTATGATCTTCCAGAACCAGAATTGATCTACCCCGGAGTCCTTCTTCCAATTTAGGAAAGTTAGGTCTAGGTGATGGAGTTTGTGGTGCAAATCAACATGTTTTGAACACCAAGTGGACTTAAGAGATAAATCTTTGAATGAAAAAGAATGAACATCAAATGATAAAGATGTCAAAAGTGACAAGAATGTGGACTTAAGAAGAATCAAATGATAAGCAAAATAAAAAGGTTGGAGTTGAAAAGTGAGAGGCTTATAAGAAAAGATGAAGGGTGTTTCTCCTACACTAGGATAGAAACCGGGTCAACTCATATACTATCGGATTTCATTCATTGATTTCTGGTTTTGAAGTAGACATCATGGACCCAGTGATGCAAATGCACAACCCCTCCTAGCCACTCAAGTACTTCTCAAAAAGTACTTGTTTCATTCTTACGAAGATTTAACTCATAATCTATCGACTTCTCATTCTAAGAATTTTGGTATTGAATAAAGGACATTCTGCTCCAGTCCTTGATTACTAAAAGTGCACAAGAGTCTAGAACCAATTTGATATTCAATGAAATATCTTTTGGACACAAAAGTACGTTTGTATTAAACATCAATGATACAAAAGGTACAATGATTATATGTCTTCGTGACATTTGCATGTCTTCGTGACATTGCCAGAACATTCTGGAGTGATACTATAAAATAGTATTCACAATGATCGAATGAAAATCCTACCAGTGCTAACATCATGCCAACGCTGAACATAGGTCACTCATTTGAAAATAATTGCTTAATGATTCAAATAAGTGTTAACTAGTAATCTATACGACCTAGTGGTTATGTGTTTCCCAGGGTAGTTCACAAGATCAATGCTTCTTTGGATTTCATGATCATATTTCTGCATCCTTATCATCGAGATATTGATTTGATCATATTTTTCAAATATTCCATCAGGAATTTTCAAAGCATGATCTTGTGATGTATGAACTTCATGGTTAATGTGGAAGATGGTTTTTACTCTGATAATTCTCCATTCATATTCTACAACATACAACAACAACATTTCTACCTTTCACAAGCATGACTACTTCAACGACTATTATAACATCAAAAGTTACCTTTCAACCTTCACAGGAATGAAAACGATCAAGTTTGTTGGTTTAAGGAAGCTTATGGGTTATTTTGGGAGAGTATGTTTGTTTATAAATGGGAGAATGTTTGATTCTTGATAAGTGTAGAATACACATATCCGTTTCTACTTAAAATAACCCAATTAAACCCAAAACAGACCAAAAATGGCAAAAATATGCTTGTATTTGTGTTTTGTGTGTGCAGGTATGGATAAGTCAAAAATCACAAGAAAACAGTCAAAAACAAGCAAGCACGGACACGGGAATCAGAAGAGTACAAAAAGAAGCCAAAGAATAAAACCCAAAAGAACAAAACCCAAAAACAGAAGTCATCCCAAAGAATAAAACAGAAAAGAACAAAACCCAAAAGTGGTCAAACCTTGGTCAACAGAAGTCATCCCACAAAAGAACAAAACCCAAAAACATTCCATCTTCACCCTCAACTCTCACAAAAGTCCAAAAATGTCCCCTCCTACCTTATTGGGCCTGAAAAACCTAAATGGGCCTTACCCGGATCCATAAGCCCAATACCCTAGCCCACTTATCTTTTTATAAACTCCAAGGACCTAAACTGACAATTTCTAAACTCATTTTTACACCTTAAATAAGAAAACCAAAGCCAAGGACCAAAGTTGCCAAAACCCCAAACCTTACCCGAATTTACCCTGGGTAGTAAAAAGGGCGGGAAAAGTGGTTACCACTGTTCACCGTCTCTACCAACTTACCCAAGGTTAAAAACAAAGGGGTCTTATCAATTGATGGGCAAGGAAGTCAATTCAAGAGCTCACAAGTACAATGGCAAGGACAAATTAGTCTAATCAAGGGGATTACTTAGCTCACTCTCAAGCTCAAGCCGCGTGGAAATGAAGAAAGCACACATATTGGTGGGTTTTTGTGCTAAAACACTCACAAAAGAAGCACAAGCTGTCACATCAAGGAATGACAGCTTGGCAATCCTCAAGTGTCCACATTTAATCCAACGGCCACCAATGATGATCCAATGATGAGAAATGAATCAAGGGGCAAGATCAAGACAGAGGGAATGAGGCTAGAGGACCTAGAAGCTTCACCTCAGGGCTATAAATAGCACACACCTCGCACACACAAAAGGAGAGTTAGTTAGTGAGTAGTTTTTTAGATAATTTTTTGTTTTTAGCTTATTGTAATCTCTTTTATAATCGTTTTAGCTTATTGTAATCTCTTTTATTCAAGTATTGTAATCTGTTTTTCAATCAATGAAATCAAAGTTCTCTTTTATATAAATTGTTAAAGCTTTTATAGATCTAAAATGCTTAAGTTACTATTCCATAAGCTTCTAATAAGCTAATTCAAGCTCTTATTAGTCACTAAGCTAATAATTGAGCTCAAATCTTACCTTAATCATACCTAAACCTGTAGATATAGCTTAATATCCGTCTTTGCTTATTTCACATTTTAATTTGCTTATTTGTTTTAAAAAGCCCAAACAGTTAAGATTTTAGATTTTTAAACATTTTTTTGTCTTATTTAGCTTATTCTAGTGCTTATTTCTTAGATTTAAAAAGTTTGCTTTTACAAAAGTTGCTTATTTTCTGCTTATTCACTACTTTGCTTTTTAAAGTTTTGTCAAAAAAATAAAAAGGGGAATCGGGGAGGTTAGGGGTGAGCAAGGCTCGAACCCCCGTCCTCAACCCAACTCACCCCTTATCCACACACACCCAAACCATCTGCCCTAGGGACTTTTTCGATTAATACTTGGAAAAGTTAATACTTAAGGGCTTGTTAGCCCTTTGGCTTATCAGCCCTTTGGGCTTATTTTGACAGCTTATTTGATAAGCTGTTAAAATAAGCTTATTTTTCTTAGGACTGTTTTTTGTTTAAGCTATTTTTCCTAATTTTTTGAGATTTTTAATATTTAGTTTAGTATTTTTAATATTTAATTTAGTCTAAAACAGTTTTTAATTCATAAAAAATAAAATAAAAATAAAGAAAATATAATTCTTTTTTAGAAAATTTTATTTTATCATATAGCTTCTAGGAAAATTAATTTTGCTTTCGTAGGGTTTAATTTGCAAAAATTTGTTTTCTAAAGAGCGGGATTGAATCCCGGCTCTCGTTTTTCGCGTTTTTAGCTTAAATCACCTCCGTTTTTAGTCTAGTTTTTTTAAACTTACTTTTTAGTTAAATAAAACTCATAAAAATCAAAAAAATAAAATTTTAGGACTTAATTTCAATAATTTAGTTTTTTTAGCTAACGTTCGTTAAGTTTCCGTTACCTTTTTCTTAGTTAAGTTTTTGTTTGTGCCCTTATTTGCTCACTAGTAGACTTTAGGAAATCAAAAACATCTTTTCTTCCCATTCAAATCATAATCCAAGTTTAAACGTGGTTTCAATTTCACAAGTTGTTGGGGAAACGACCCGGGTGATCATATTTCCCGGTTAAACATACGTATATTATATATATTATATATTATCTTTGTAAGTCTTGACTTTTTACCTTGGTTAAAGGTGAATAGTTGGAATTTACCTAAGTAGTATTTTTATATATTTTATAGGTACGTAGGCGGGGATTTGTGTTAGAGATTCCGTCATTTACGTTTGTTGATTTGGTTTGAAGATCCTTTCGTCCTCGAAAGTTTCATTTTTGTCAAAAAATTTCAAAAATCCAAAAACAAAATCATAAAATATAAAAAAAAAATTCATTTTCTTTTTAGTATAAGTAAAAGATAAAAATATATATATATATAAAAAATAGAAAAATCAAAAATATAAAAAAAAACTTCCTTTTTAATTAAAGAAATAAAAATCACCAATTGATAAAAATACCAAAAATATAATATTCTCAACGGAGGTATTATCATTTCAATTTCCGGTGAACTTGTTGGTTCCCAAATCGAACTAAAGATTTAACACTTGCCATTTGTGTCTCTACGAAATACGGCTCACCTTAAGAAGCAATTTTTAAAAGCTACTGTGAAGTAGTTGATTATTTGGTTTAAGTCTCTTCCGTGTAATCGTTAAAATTCGTTGTTAATCAATATTCAAAAAAACAAAAATTCCAAAAAAAGTTAGTGTAATTTTTGATTATTTTTAATTTCTTCATTTTTAGTGCATGCGCACTCGATCTCAAGTTCGTAATCGAAATCGTCGACAACAATTAACACCGATTGTTATTGTTTCGGAACCCGAGTTTCCGATGACCGACAATCGTACCATGGCTCAAATGTTACAAGCTCCCATCGAGGGATATGAAGATGCAATTGTTGTTCCACCAATTAATGCAAACAATTTCGAGCTTAAACAACCTTTAATCAATCTTGTACAAAGTAATAAGTTTACGGGTAGACAAGATCCTCACAATCACCTTTGATTTTTCAACAAAGTCACTTCAACGTTTAGACATCCCGAAGTTCCGAACACTTCGATAAAGCTTTTGCTTTTTCCTTTTTCTTTAGACGGTGAAGCCCGAGATTGGTTAGACAAAGAACCTCCAAGATCAATTTTCACATGGGACGACCTTGTTTCAAAATTCATAAACCAATTCTTCCCACCATCAAAAACAACCTACCTTCGTAATGAGATCACTAATTTTTACCAAAAACCAAACGAAACCTTCAACGAAGCATGGGAACGTTTTAAAGGACTCCTTCGTCAATGTCTCACCATGCTCTTTCAGAATTCATCCAGCTTGAGATCGGTTTTACAATTCCCTGGAATACCAATGATCAAGATGCCTTAGATTCTGCCGCAGTGGCAATTTTCTGAATATAAAATGCCTAGAGATGTTTAGCAAATCGAAAGTAATCCAAAAAGTGCGTTATTAGAAGTCGTCGAATGATTTCATGAGCAATCACGAATGCTCCTTCTTCTTCTTCTACACCTTCCAATCCTTCTTTCGAAAGTCAACATATGGCCGCACTTACTTGAAGAACAAAAATGAATATTCGAATGGGCCGTTTAGAGAAAGCAATAATTGAAAAGAGACTGCTCTACGAATCATGCACCCGTCAAAGCAAAGTTGAGGAAGTTTATGTCACATTGTGGGATCAAATCCGATTTTAACCATTTTAAGTGTTAACTCGAAGTGGGAAATGATTTTCCGTTTTTCATGACAACATTCCAACAAATTTCAACAAACTGCAGCCGTTGGCAATATTTCTCCAAAGAATCAACCACCTAATTGACAAGCCAAATGAGCCACCGGGTTTCAAATCAATCCATATCCGAATGTTCAAAACACCAAATCCAACCAAAAACCGAAAAAAAGGAGGAAACAAATTTCAATAAAAACCGGTGGAGGAAAATTTTAACCAAAACCGTCAAAAAAACCTAAGAAGCTGTTTATTCAAAAAAACCAAACCTTACAAACCACCAGCTTATAACCACCGGTTAATCAAAACATGTTCTCTCAAAAACACAGAGTTACTAATGGTTTGATTTTCAAGGTATGTGAAAGGCAAACTCGTATGCTTTTAATGAAGAAATGTTGCAAAGCAATAATTAAAGATGGTCTACAAGATATGATGGTAAGTTACGAGTCTTTTATCAAGTCTTTGCTAAATAATTTTCAATTATTTCTACTCCGAATTCAGGTTGTCTACCCATGCACTACCGATTCCTAACCTTAGGAATGAAGCCAAGGCAAATTACCAAATCGAAGTGTGCCACATATGATGCGACCTCCAATTGCACCAGCCTGGTGGTGGAAAAGGAAAACCGATGGTGACAAAGGATACGGAGCTACCAGAGCAACAAAGGACATCCAACCTCCTCCATTCGTCCAACAGAACAAACCAAAGACAAAGAACCAATCTAAAGAGCCTTCTTTTGCTTCTTAAAGACCAAGACTTAATTTGCCTTACCCTTCAAGATTAGCAAAAAGAGGAGGAAAATTCGTGAAATGGATGATATCTAGCTTTAAAGTTTATGGAAATCTTCCGTAATCATCACTTTGAGCTAAGTTTCGCGGATGCTCTCATTCATATGCCAAAGTTTGCTCCGATGTTCAAAAAGATGCTTAATAACAAAGGCAAGTTGATTGAGTTAACCAAAACACCGTTGAATGAAAATTGTAGCGCAATTGTCCTAAAAAAGCTTCCAGAAAAGCTAGGTGACCCCGGTCGATTTCTTATTCCATGTGATTTTTCGGAGTTTGATAATTGCTTAGCCCTAGCCGATTTAGGAGCTAGCATCAATCTCATGCCTCTTTCCATATGGAAGAAGCTTGGACTCCCAGGCCTTAATGATACAAAAATGGTGTTAGAATTAGCCGACCGAACAATTTCCAAACCAACCGGTGTAGCCGAAAATGTTTTTGTCAAGGTAGGAAAGTTCTACTTTCTGGCCGATTTTGTTGTTCTTGATTTCATAGCCGATCCTCGAGTACCATTGATACTCGGGAGACCTTTTCTTAGGACAGCTCATGCTTTAATCGACGTATATGAAGGAGAGATAATTCTTCGGAATGATGATCAATCTTTAACCCTTAAATGTGGTGATACTCCTTCTATTTCATACAACAATTTCGAATCGTTGAAGAAAGTCAATCTTATTGATGCTACATATGAAAAGTATTCGCAAGAAGTCCCAAGTTTCTCCAACGTTGTTGCAAGTGGCAGTACCACTCCTCTTTCTAATCCTAGTCCCGAATCTTTCAAGACTAACAAATCTCTTCGTAAAAAGACAACCGACGAACCCACTTCAACTCCACCGGGAGATGATGATAATGAAAAGAAAGAGCATGAAGTAAAGAAAATTGCTGAGGCAAAAGCTAAACGTCAAGCTTAAACTGCAGCAAGATTTAATAATTGCAGGATTGTTTATGAGAAGAACGTTTCTTATAAAACACCTCAAACGTCTTCGGTTTTTGCAATCACATCCTTTGAGCCTAAGGATTCTCTCATTATGGGGGACGAACACCTTAGCAAATCTTGTATTGAGGAAATTGTCCCAATCCCAAGAGAATCAAAGTATACATTCAAAGGATGTGATTTGCCTTTTTGCGATGATTTGATTTTCTCAAAACCTCTCGTCGAATCTAAGGATGACTTAGACTCTAGTAGTAAAACCATTCAAGAAGGAAATTTTCAAGTTCATTCAAATCCTCTCTTTGAATTTAATGACAATTTCAAATCTAGCTCCATAAATCCTCTCTTTGATAAGATGGAAGAAGATGTTAAGATCGAGAATTTCAATGTTTCTAAAGAACCAGTGTTACTTCAAACACCTTTGTCCGATAAGGGTGAATGTTTTGATCCGGGAGATGACGATATGGATGAAATTGAAGCTTTTCTGGCAATGGAAGTTCCTGATTTTGAGGAAGGTTATTACGATTCAGAAGGAGACGTAGTTTTTCTTGAAAACCTGCTTAGTGATGATGATACCCATAATATTTCTTCCGAAGTAATTTCCGATCATGAACAAAATGTAACTGACCATAATTCTTCAATTACTTTTTCTCCAAGGAGTAATCCTCTTCACCATGAGTTCGTCGGTGAACTTTTAACACTTCCAAATGTTCATCGAAGTTCAGTTATCGAATCTCTTCCCGTATCTCCTATTCCCGTTGAGGATAGTGATCCCGTTCAAGAAGAGATCGATATTCTCCTTATTCCAGATGATTTAATTCCGCCAAGTGTCGAGAATGATGATTCTGAAGATGGAGATAATGAGTTACCTAACCTTTTCCATCAAGATGATCCATCAATTCCTCATCCTCCACCGGAACCACCGGATGTTGAGAAATATTTTGAGCCCGTAACGGGTATTTTGATAATCAAAGTGTTTAAGGGTGTTTCTGAATCACATGATTTTATGGCCGATATTTTACCAACCCTTCCCACCCTTGTTTCAAATTTGATCTTCATTTCCTCAATTTCCTCCTTCAAGAATGAAGACACCATTTTTGACCCCGGCATCGTCACGTTTCTAAAGCCGGTGGCATGTTCAATGACAGTTTCTTGTTCTAAGTGTTGCTTTCCCTAAGGACAATTAAATTCAGGGATCGAGTCGAGCTTGCGACTCGGTGACAAAAAACAAGCCGCTTCATGGGAGTTCACCCCATGCTTATCATTTCTATTTTCTTTCTACTTTCTATTTTCTAATGTGTTGTGTTGAGAGAGGCTTGTACTCTTTCCGATTTCTCGATGTTTGTTGTTTGTTTATTGTGATTTTTGCAGGATTCTCCCAACAATTTCTGAAGACTTTCGTGTCTAGTTGATTTATCCCGTTCTACTCGAATTTCTCATCCTTTGTGTGAAATTAGTTTGGGGAGATCCGATATCCTTTCATCTTATCAATTCACGTTTATCTTTGCATAATTCATAAACGGCTTAGATTTACGTAGAGACTCGCCTTAAACATTGAGGACAATGTTTTGTTTTAGTTTGGGGAGGGAATCTATCGATTTGATGTTACCTGCTTATTGGTTTGTTCTCACGTACCTATTTTCCCACAAAAATAACAAAAATTTTAAAAAATTTCAGTTTTTACTATAAAAAAAAATAATAAAAAAATAATAATAAGTGTTTTCCGTTGGTGAGAACGAAAGTAAATTTTGACCCGACCGATTTTCTTCTTAACTTATGTAGATTGTGATTTGCTAATCTTTTATATAAGGAGCTATAAAATGCTAGTCTAGCTTATTTAAGCCAAGATTTTGCAAGTTCCCATAATTGATTTTAAATATGCAAAAAATCGATTTATTAGGCTAAGTATTCACTAATTTCTTTATTAGAAATTTTAAATTGTGAAGAACAAGAGATGATAGAGTGGATTATAAGGGTATATGACGTAAATGGTACCTCACTTAAGTAACCTAATAAAAGCCAAATTTTGGTCGCCTCGATGTAGACTTAATTTTGATGACATTTGATCTTTTGAAAAGGGCTAGGAACTATTTATTGCGTCTTTACCATTACTCTTTATTTTAGGAATTAATAAGTATCGAAACAAGTCTTAAAGAGCCTTCGGGTATATGACTTAAGTAAAATCTTGAGATACAAACTTAGGATTTGCGGGAGGAAAAGTAAGTACACAATTAGTATTTATGAGTAGTGTTAGCATCATGACTTGTAATTAACAATGATCTTGTTTTTAAACTTGGTTTGGAGAAGTGAAAGTCGGGGACGATGAATTTATCCAATTGGACACTTTATGTGCTTTTTTGTTCCGTGATCCTCAAAATTATCAAGAAAAATCAATAAAAGAGAAAAATCTTTGAAAATTGGAAATCGGGTGTTTTATAACTTGTGATCTTTTAACTCTCTCAACAAAAATCTTTGCTACTTTTCAAAGGTTTAGTTGGGGAAAGTTTTGAGGTATTTGGTTATAAGGCATGTAATATTGCGTGAGGACACGCAATCGTTTAGTTTGGGGAATTTTGATAAGTGTAGAATACACATATCCGTTTATACCTAAAATAACCCAAATAAGCCCAAAACAGACCAAAAACGGTAAAAATATGCTTGTATTTGTGTTTTGTGTTTGCAGGTATGGATAAGTCAAAAATCACAAGAAAACAATCAAAAGCGAGCAAACACGGACACGAGAATCAGAAGAGTACAAAGCCGAAGCCAAGCCAAAGCCAAATCCCTAGCCATTTCCTCTTTTATAACATCCTCAAGGACCAATCCCGAAAGTTATTTATAAATTGAAAAGAGGAAAAGAAAGAGAGGGGCCAAAAGTGTTAACCTTCCAAACTACAACAGTTTTAACTGTCGAAGAAGGGGCGGGAAACCCTTTTACTATTCATCCGTCTTCCCCATTTTCACCCCTTGGTAAAACAAGGGGCAAACACCTTTTAAGCATTCGATCTAAAATGGCAAGGACACGAGGAAAAAGAAACTCCAAAACGGAAAAATCGTCCATAAAAAAAAAAAAAAAAAAATAAAAAAAAAAAAAAAAAAAAAAAAAAAATAAAAAAAAAAGAAAAAAAAAAAAAAAAAAAAAAAAAAAAAAAAAAAAAAAAAAAAAAAAAAAAAAAAATCAAAAAAAAAACCTGCTCCACGTTTTATTCTAATCAATCGTGAAAAATGGCCATCATACAACGTTGGAAAGTTCCGGAGCATTGCATAATCCGAATGGCAATACGACGGTACGACGAAAGTCCGTATGGGCACTAAAAGTAGTTTTTCTCTTGATCTTTATAGGTTCAATGGGGATTTTGAAAATACCCTGAAAAAAACCATCTAAGAAACAATAACACTCGTTAGCCAGGCTAATCCTCTAACATCTGGTCCATGAAATGGTAAAACGTAAAATGGTCTTTACAAGTTGCTTCGTTTTAACTTTCGATAATTCGATTGCAACCTCCCTCCCGGACTAGTCTTGTCGGCACCAGCTCATTTTCTTCGATTGTGACAACGGTCTATACCACCTTTTTAGGAACACAATGGAACAGACTAAACTAACCCATGGACTAATTCCGAAATTGGATAAATCAATCATGCGTCAAGAATTTGTTCTACTTCTTCTTGATGACCGTCGTGGATTTTAGGGATAACCCTCCTTTAGATGTTGGACTGAAGGTTGTAATCATCTTCTAAAAGGATTTTTGTGTGAGCAAAACTCTGGATCTATGCCTTTGATAACGGAAAGTTTTCCAAGCAAAGTTTAGCGGAAATAATGGGGAACAAAAAAAATAAAAGCTACCTTGGGCTGAAACTCAACAAAATAAGCTCTCAAAGAGCTTATCTTTAAGCTGTTACAGAAAGGAGGGCTTATCCCTTGGTTTTAGAAAATAAGCTATAGAAAACTCAAAACTAGATCAAAATGAAAAAGGAAAGAAGTTCTAAAGAGCTTATGATATGCTTAATCTATAAATGAAAAGAAACTAAAGCTTAAACTACTTTTATGCTACTGAAATTGATAAGAAATAAGCAAACTCAGGAAATAAGCAAAGAAACTCAAGATCCAAGCAAGATAAAAACTTTATAAAGCTAAATTAGACTCTAAAACTTTAAGGACTTATAAAACTACTTATAATCTATCTAATTAAGCTAGAAAATCTAGATCCATAAGCTAAATTAACAAATTTAAATCCTAAAGTTTCTAAGTACTGTTTTTGGAATTTTCAGGTTTTTTATGACTTTTGACCGCTAAATTAAACTAAGTAAATAAGCTAGAAATTGCAAATTAAGACTTAAGATGAATTAAGCTATATTAAAACTTAAAAACTACTGAAATTTGATAAACTAAATCATACAATTCAGTTCAAAATCAAGCTGAGAACTCAGCAGTTACTAACATGAGGTAGACTGCTAGTGATAAATTTGCAGCAGTACTTTCAAGTGAAAGTACTGCTAGTGTAATTTTGACTTTTGAAAACAAAATAAGTGGAGAAATAGCATAAAACTAAACTAAATTCTAATAAGCTATGACTAAAATCTTAACTTAATCCTACTAAATTTGAAAAATCAAAATCTAAGCTAACAGTACTAACTGAGGTTAGTACTGGTAGTGTAAAGAGTAAACAGTATTAACTTATGTTAATACTGCTAGTGCAAATTGAGAGAACACTTCAACCAAACACTCCTTTGTCATTTTGATAGGATTGAGAAAAACTTTTTTTTTTTAAAAGAAATCTAATGAACAAGTACTGAATACCAGATGAAAACTAGCTTAAAACCAACTTAATTAACATGAATAAACAACTGAATAAGTAAGAATTCAATAGATTTTAACTAAATTTAAACTAATAGTTTTGATTTTATTAGTTTTTTATGAACCAAGAATTTATAACTAAAGATCTATAACTACTTAAGCAAAAACATATGAAGATAAACCACTAATAATACTAGAAGAGACATTTAAACACTAATAAGCAAGAGAATAAGCAAATAAGCAATATTAAACATATAAGCTATAACTAAACTATTTAAACTGAAATTAGAGAGCTAATGAAAATAGAAACTTACATGATCTTAGTTATCTAAACAAAAGGAACCAATTTAAGGCAGCTACAAGCACTCTAGCTTAGCAATAACTAGAAGTAAAAGTCCTTGGGATCATTCACAAGTAAGATCCCCTTCCAAAAGCTTAGATACAATAAGATCCAAATGAAGCTAAACTGATTTAAGTTTGAGATAGAGGTTAATACTGAATACAAACAGCTCTATTTCAGCTTATAGACCTGAAAGAGCTTAAATATAGCTATTGAGACAATTTTATCTTATTAAAGAGATTATGACTAAGAAGAAAGCTTTTATAAAATGAGATTTAAAATTGTAATCTCTTTTATAATCGTTTTAGCTTATTGTAATCTCTTTTATTCAAGTATTGTAATCTGTTTTTCAATCAATGAAATCAAAGTTCTCTTTTATATAAATTGTTAAAGCTTTTATAGATCTAAAATGCTTAAGTTACTATTCCATAAGCTTCTAATAAGCTAATTCAAGCTCTTATTAGTCTCTAAGCTAATAATTGAGCTCAAATCTTACCTTTGCATTTGAGTGGAAAGCTTTTGGAAGTTGGTTATAATGGAAAACCAAGAGGGACCTTTACTCCTAGCTTATTAATAAGCTAGGAGAGCTTGTAGCAAAGCTCTAAGAGCACTTAGCTTCTGTTTAGCTGAAGCAACTTGTAAGTTTTCATTGAAATTCCTTTGTCTTTAAATTTCTATTTCAAATGTTTGCTTAGTAGTTTATTAATTGTGCTTATTTGCTTAACTAGTGTTCATTAGTGCTTATTATTGTCTCTTTGTGCTTATTAGTTATAATTTTACATCTGTTTTTAGCTTTTATAATATAGATCTTAGTTTTCCTTAATTTTGTCTTAAAAATCATAAAAAACCAAAAATAGTAGCATTAGTTGTTAGCTTATTGTTTTTGCTTATTTGCTTTTTGATAGTTGATAATTAGGTTAGTTATAAGCTTTTTAGAACCTGGTCTTTAAGTTTTGTCTTTTAAATCTACATTTCATAAGCTTAAAATGATTTTTAAGATTTTAAAGGGGTGTTTGGCTATTGACAGTACTAACTACTAGTTAGTACTGTCAAGGCCTTTTGGTCCTTTAATCTAGATTTAAAACTCAATTTAAGTTTATAAAAGATAGATTTATAAGTTTTGAAAGTCTAAATCAAGTTTTCATAAGTTTTTATACAAAACTTATGAAACTGAGTCAATAAGCTCAGTTTCATAAGCTTTTATAGCTTATTGAAGATCTAGTTGATTTAGGTGTTCATTTTGTGTTTAATTTGGTGTTTAAATGAAGTTATTGTCTAGTGTAAGTGTCTACATGTTTTGGTTTTAAGTTTTGTAGTGTAACTGTCAAATGCATCAGCATAGGAAATAGACAAAAAGCCTTTTTCAATCTCAATTTTAAGCTTGCATAAGTTAGATTTAGCTTTTGAAATTCATAGCATAAGTAGTTTATAGGTAGTAGTTAATCTGTTTTAGCTTATTTCTTAATATAGAGCTTATTTAGTTAGCTTAATTTAGGGCTGCAAAAGCTACTTTGTCTTTTTCATTAAGTTTAAAAAACCAAAAAAAATAGTTAAACAGCTTTTTAATTTAGCTTTTTCTTTGCTTATTTTTATTTCAAAATGCTTTTTGATTGTTGATATAAGCTCTTTGATGATTAATCTTAAGCTGTTTCTAAGTTAGAAGTTCATAAGGTTCCATTTTCTTGCTTATTTTTAAGCTCAAAAGTGTTTGTTTGTTAATTTTGAAAAAGTTTCCAAGAATTTTCTAAGTGTTTAGACAGTGTGAGTTAGCTTTTTCAAGAGCTTTTTAAGTGCTTATTGTTGATTCAAAATGCTTTTTGATTCTTGATTTGTGTAGCTTTTTCATTAAGCTTTAGGGGCTTATAGCTTGATAAGCTATAAGGTTCCACCTTTGGGCTTATTTTTAAGCCCAAAGGTAGGCCCCAAGGCTGTTTGCTAAACAGCCTTGGCCATTTAGCTTAATTTGCTTATTTTGCTTTTTAGCTTATTTCTTTTGCTTATTTAGATTTAGTTAAGCTTATTAGGTTAGTTTAAGTTTGTTTTAGCTTATTTTGATTAGTTTTTAGCTTATTAGTGCTTATTTGCTTATTTAGTCAAAATTTCAAAGTTTTATTGTTTTTTACTTATTTAGCTTTTTAGCTTTTAACTTTTGCTTATTTTCACACTTAAGTGCTTTTTAGATATAGCTTAATATCTGTCTTTGCTTATTTCACATTTTAATTTGCTTATTTGTTTTAAAAAGCCCAAACAGTTAAGGTTTTAGATTTTTTTAAACATTTTTTTGTCTTATTTAGCTTATTCTAGTGCTTATTTCTTAGATTTAAAAAGTTTGCTTTTACAAAAGTTGCTTATTTTTTGCTTATTCACAACTTTGCTTTTCAAAGTTTTGTCAAAAAAATAAAAAGGGGAATCGGGGAGGTTAGAGGTGAGCAAGGCTCGAACCCCCGACCTCAACCCAACTCACCCCTTATCCACACACACCCAAACCATCTGCCCTAGGGACTTTTTCGATTAATACTTGAAAAAGTCAATACTTAAGGGCTTGTTAGACCTTTGGGCTTATTTTGACAGCTTATTTGATAAGCTGTTAAAATAAGCTTATTTTTCTTAGGACTGTTTTTTGTTTAAGCTATTTTTTCTAATTTTTTGAGATTTTTAATATTTAGTTTAGTATTTTTAATATTTAATTTAGTCTAAAACAGTTTTTAGTTCATAAAAAATAAAATAAAAATCAAAAAAATATAATTCTTTTTTAGACAATTTTATTTTATCATATAGCTTCTAGGAAAATTAATTTTGCTTTCGTAGGGTTTAATTTGCAAAAAATTGTTTTCTAAAGAGCGGGATTGAATCTCGGCTCTCGTTTTTCGCGTTTTTAGCTTAAATCACCTCCGTTTTTAGTCTAGTTTTTTTAAACTTACTTTTTAGTTAAATAAAACTCATAAAAACCAAAAAAAATAATTTTAGGACTTAATTTCAATAATTTAGTTTTTTTAGCTAACGTTCGTTAAGTTTCCGTTACCTTTTTCTTAGTTAAGTTTTTGTTTGTGCCCTTATTTGCTCACTAGTAGACTTTAGGAAATCAAAAACATCTTTTCTTCCCATTCAAATCATAATCCAAGTTTAAACGTGGTTTTAATTTCACAAGTCGTTGGGGGAAACGACCCGGGTGATCATATTTCCCGGTTAAACATACGTATATTATATATATTATATATTATCTTTGTAAGTCTTGACTTTTTACCTTGGTTAAAGGTGAATAGTTGGAATTTACCTAAGTAGTATTTTTATATATTTTATAGGTACGTATTACTGCAAATCAATTCTTAAAGAGTAAAGAAATGATTTCGATTTCAATTTCATGGACTTCAAATGATATTCTTCACCCGGAGCTTATTTTGGAAGCTTATATGATCATGATGCTCACGATGGATCATAATCATCATGAGGGGGAGAAAATATAAGCTTAGTATTGGCCAAATATGAAGGAGAAAAAGATATAAGTATATTTGGGGAGAAAAAGTAAGGTCAATTCAAGTATATGAAAAGGGAGAAGATATAAGCAAGAATATATGGGACAAATCAAGATAATGGGCAAAACAAAATTGAAGTTTAAGGAAATCATGGTGTTATAAGTAGTTTGATCGAGAAGATATGTTTTATCTTCATGATTAGTGAGGATTAAAAGAAATGAGATAGAGCAAAAACAGAATGAGAGTTATTTTGTTATTTTCTTTTCTTATTGATATGTTTCGAGGTTACATCATCAAATGTTTAGAATAAGTTGTAGTGTTTCATCAAGCTTAAAGATCAATCAAGATAGCCGGTTCAACATTTGCATGAGATTACTTCAACAATATCGTCATCGTCTTCAACAACAATTCATTCAAGGAAAAGTCTTCACAATCAAGATCACTACTTCAACATTCAAAGAGATGGATATGTGATTGAGGGGGAGCTCAAAGAGTATGAAGATTCAAGGATATAGTCAAGTGTTCAAGTCTTCTACAAAGAATTACTCAATCAATATCATCATGTTCAAGATCTTTCATCAGCAACATTATGTGATTGAAATCTACATAAAGATCAAGTTTAGAGATAAAGATTTCATACAAGCTTGGAAAGATTCAAGTTGCTAAAAGGATATCAATATTAGCTTTTGAGAATGCTGATTTTGAGTTCAAAAGTAGAGTTGATACCTTCAAAGACAAAGAAAGTACTACAAGGTCGTCCTGTAAATTTCAACAATGTAAATATCTCATCATTATATATGAACCACTTTTTACGGAGAAATTTTTTGCTTAAACTTATCATGCAACGTAACTTGCATCACTATTGCCTCATAATGCAACGTAACTTGCATTACTATTCACTCATATGCAAAGTAACTTGCATATCTAAAGTAAACGAGCACACGCACCCACATTATCTATGAATATGTCAAGCAAACATTCATAACATGTCAAGTCAATGACATGTTACCCATTTTAACATATATGTTATCTATTTAATATCATTTTACAACGATAATACCAAATAAGCCTAAACCGTTAACGTTTATGCTTAAACCATAATTTTGAGCAATGTAAACATGTAAAGTGAATACATAAGCTACTAAAGCTCAAGTTCAAGTAATATAACATCTCATATGAATAAACTTTCCTTTTAAAGTAAGGTACAAGTCTTTAATGCATAATGTACAAGTCATTAATGCACGAT
>BQNB010084342.1:0-28781 GCA_026074375.1 Tanacetum coccineum | reverse complement strand
CTTAAGTGATAACCATCTCTTTGAATCACGAACTTAGTAGGCTCCAAGTAGTAATTATTGATGAAGAAAAATGAGTATTAGTTGCTGCTAAGATCAAAATAGATGATTTGAAGTGTTGCAGATCAAGAATAACTTGAAGAATTCTATTTACAACATCCTCAGAAAGCTTAAAGTATTTAAAGTAAAGATCAAGAATGTATTGAAGGAACTTGAAGTTCACAAGTGAAGATCAAGTTAGGGGAGGATTGTTGGGAAATAGATTGTAACAGACTTAATACTGGTAGTATAACAGTTAAGTCTGGTAGTAATAGTTAGTTCTGTTAGTATTGAGTTAATACTGGCAGTACTAAGTTAAGTCTGGCAGTACTAAGTTAGTACTGGTAGAGTAGCAGTACTAGAGTTAGTACTGGTCATAGTTAGTTAAGTCTGTTCATAGTTAAGTCTGTTTATGTAACAGAATAGTAATAGTTATCTTAGAGATATCTTAGGAGATATCTTAGGAAAGGATATGTATTATCCTTTGACGTTTGTAAAGCCCATTAGGGTTTCCTTGGTGTATAAGAGGAACCCTAAGGCACAATGTTATGTACTACGTGATTGAAATATCAATAGAAGCATAGAGCTTAATAGCAATTTAGTATTATTGTTTCTTCTTAATTCTTGTGTTAAGTTTCCGCATTAACACTTGATATTCATAGTCAGTGTCTCTCATATAGTTGATTTGGATTTATCCAAGTTATCTATCGTCTTACAAAGGCTAGTCAGATCCTATACCAAGGACCTACATTCATATTCACAACATTTAAATTTGCTCTTATATTTAGGAAACAAAACTTAAAGTTAAACCTCAACAAACACTTGTAGTGTCATCAATTCATTAAAGGACCTAATTTTTGGCTGTCCGGATATTTCCTGCAAAAAATAAAATATAAATGAATGTAGAATTGGTATAGTAAGAATGTCAGTATACCAATTGAATTTACAAACATTTCACTGTACCAACTCAAACTTAGGAGCCACAATAGTATCCCCGATGGAAGTCATGGATCTTGTTTTTGGAGGGGCTGGATTAGTGGTTCCTAGTTGACCATATGGGGAACCAAGAGCCATAGCCAACCTCTTCTTTTGCTCTTGGATAGACCTTAAGACATACTTCTTTTGTAGACCACACTTCTTTTTTGATTTAATGTTGGCCGCAAAAACAGTTTCTAAAGGTGGTTTGTAATCAGCTTTAACAACATTCACATACTTAGACTTGTTAATTTCATCCTGAAATTAGAAAGTGTGGTATACTTATGTATAATTACTAATAAGGCACATACACATAGGATTAAAACCAATTCTAAAATTAATATACCTTCACATTTTCTGGCAACAAATTCGTTGTATCTTTCTGTGCATCAATTAGCTCATCAACGGGTTGATGTTCTAAAGGTGTATCTTTGACAGGAAAATTCTCCTCTTCATGTTGAAACTTCATATCATCTAAAGAAACATTAGGAATCATCTCCTCATCATTCAAGACAGACATGTAATCGTCCCGAAATTCATCAGCCTGACATGTTTTAGTTATATAAACAGGATAAGAAAACGATTATAAACAAATAATTTAGTCTCAAATTTTAATATATATACATACAGTTAGGGGCTCAGCCGTGGGATGTTGATTGATCTTAGGTCCAGAACGATCAACATGGGCTTCATGTTGAAGAACATCTAGTTCTGGATGGTCGGCAGCATAAGCACATGCTTGAATTAGAGCGTCCACACTGGCAGGAATGGGTTGAGAACAATTATAATCATTCATTTGATCTGGCTTGTCAATTGCCATACCATCACAACCGACTTCGGCATTATGCATATCAGGACGAGAGCATATTGACTGTCAAATTCAAATCATTAGTGAGAAAATTCTCAAACTAATGTATAAACAGGGGTATATATTATAAATAAGAGAAGTTTATACTAACCATTGGATCATTAGCTGCACCACCTAATTCTTGGTCCACACCGGTTTGATTAGAATTTAAATCTGGAACAGAACAGGATGGAATATCATCAGAGTGATTGGGAATCATATTAGGCTTTGTATTTTCTGCTGCATAATCATTTGGTTGCTTTTCTTTCAAAAGTCTCTCTAAATTTGCAATTCTTTCTTCATGAACCTTAACCACAGCATAAAGGTCACGTATTGATACATTGGCCGGCTGATTCTCATTATCTTCTTCACTATTTCTACAGCCTGCTTCTGAATCAAAAAGACCATCTCCATCTTCCAATAAAAGCTGATCATTATTTCCAACAAATTTTTCATTTACAACATTATCTTTAGACAAACCCACAGAAGCATCCTCGCACACATTACAGTTGTTGGGAATTAAAGTCTTCATACTTAATACTGCCAAGACAGAGTTTGTACTGCCAAACATAATTTAGTACTCAGTTTATAACTAACAGTATTAACTGAGTTAATACTGCCAGTACTAATCAGTTAGTACTGCTAGTGTAAACTTAGTACTGCTAGAGCAAAGTTAGTACTGCCAGTACTAACTTAATACTGCTGAAAGACTGAAGTTAATGCTGATTGTGAAGATTACATGGAAAGTTAATGCTGATTGAAGTCAATGACTAAAGATATTAATGCTGATTGGGAAACAAGATATGCTAAAGAAGGAAATGAGATCAACATTATTGATGGAGTGATGATATGCTTTAAAGAGAAGATTTAGTTTCCTTATACAGTTTCCTTGTAATTAATGTGTAATTAATTGTATTAATTATGTTTCCTTGTAAGTCTTATGATCTCTCTATATAAAGAGATCATAGACACATAGTTTTGGGAACATCAAATTCTCCAAGAATTACTCAACCCAATCCAAAAAGACACATGGTTCCAAGAAAAATCTTAACTAGGTCTGGCCCAATTTCACTTAATACTGCCAGACAAAGTTATCTTAATACTGTTTGTTGCTGTTGCTCAAGATAAGTTAATACTGCTAGACCAAAGGCAGTGGTTAATGTTGTTAGGACGAATCGGGTTAATGCTGTTAAAGCATCAGCATGTTGGGTTTGGAGACCTGTCAAACCTAATAGTGCATCAATCACTTTGAAGAGATATGATTATGTTGAAGCAAGAGTAAGATCCAGGTCTGTAATGGCTTGGGTTCCCAAGAAGGTCTGATTTTCTTATGTGCAGGGAAACCCAGAGACAGAATTGGAAGATTCAGTGAGGTTAAATAGCCCTGAAGACAAAAAGGTAACAAGAGCAAGAAAGACTTGGCTATAAAGCAGCTGTGAAATTGCATGATCAATTTGATGATGAAAAGAAAGCAGGAGCAGAGATGACTCAACAAAATGACAAGTCACAGTACAAGAAGTAAAGAAGTGTTTGATTACATCCTCTAAGTCAAGATAAAGCTTTTATCCAGAAACTTGAAGATTCAGAAGATGAACATCAAGTTTAGGGGAGGATTGTTGGGATCAAGAAGCCTTTAATGAAGAAACTTGATGATTAACAAGATGAATATCAAGTTTATGGGAGGATTGTTGGGAATTAAAGTCTTCATACTTAATACTGCCAAGACAGAGTTTGTACTGCCAAGCATAATTTAGTACTCAGTTTATAACTAACAGTATTAACTGAGTTAATACTGCCAGTACTAATCAGTTAGTACTGCTAGTGTAAACTTAGTACTGCTAGAGCAAAGTTAGTACTGCCAGTACTAACTTAATACTACTGAAAGACTGAAGTTAATGCTGATTGTGAAGATTACATGGAAAAGAAAAGAAAGTAGAAGGTAGTGAGCAGACAGCTATAGGCAGCAGAAATAAGATGCTTAGAAGAAAAAAAGCAAGAAAAGAGAAACAACACGAATACTCAAAGAAACAAAGAATGAAGGAAGACAAAGAGTCAGATGAAGTTGATGAAGTTTGTAAAGATGATGAAGGTGAATTAATGAAGCATTTGGTGATTAAAAATAATGAAGATATAGCAATTGATGCTATACCACTTGCTACCAAATTACCTATGATTATTGATTACAAGCTTCATAAAGAAGGTATGTTGGTACATTATCAGTTGATAAGAGCAGATGGAAGTTCCAAGAGATACTCTTCAATGATAAGGATGCTACAAGGAATAAACAGAGAAGACTTAGAAGCACTTTCGAGGATAGTGAAGGCAAAGTATGGTGATACAAGGCCTGACAATGAGTTTGAAAGAGTGTTGTGGGGAGATTTAAAAGTTATTTTAGATTTATCCAATGTAATTTAACCTTAGACAACCTAAGGAATCGATCTAGGTTTGGGATCAACAAGTGGTATCAGAGCATATGTTATGAAACTTTGATTCAGAAGAAACAAACAAGAAGAACTCTTTACTCACAAAGAAGAGATGGCTCCTATGGCTCTTTCAGACTCTAAGGTAAATAATGACAAATCTTGCTCTAAAACTTGTCTGACAATCTATGAAACTCTTAAGAAACAATATGATGATTTGATTTTTAAGCTTCATGAAACTGAATTTAAAGCAGATACTTATAAAAGAGGTCTAGCAATAGTAGAAGATCAACTTGTCACATTTAGAAAGAATGAGATTCTTTTTAGTAAAGAAATTGCAGTTCTTAAAAGAGAAGTAGGCTGCAAAACTATTAAATAAGTGTGCTTAAAACTGAGTTTGGAAAGGTTAAGCAAGAAAAAGAGGGTATTAAATTTAAAATTAAAAAATTTGATAGTGCCTCAAAGAGCCTAGACAAGTTGTTAGAGAGTCAGATAACTGAAAAAAGTAAAAAGGGTTTGGGGTATCATGTTGTTCCTCCACCCCATCCTTTAATCTATAATGCACCTCCAAAGCTTGATTTGTCCAACTCTGGTCTAGAAGAGTTCCAACAGCCTGAGTTTGAAGGATATGGACCTAAGGATAGTAAGAATGTTAGTACTGGTGCCCCAATTATTGAAGACTGGGAATCTGACAGTGATGATGAAAAGAAGCCTAAGTCTAAGGTTGAAAAGAAAACAGGTGTGTCTAAAACTGTTTCTCCTACTGTGTCTAAGATTGAATTTGTTAGACCTAAGCAACAAGAAAAACCAGTTAAATATGCTGAAATGTACAGGTCACAAAAACCTAGGGGAAATCAAAGAAACTGGAATAATCAAAAGTCCCAACAACTAGGAAATGATTTTGTGATGCACAATAAAGCCTGCTATGTCTGTGGAAGTTTTGATCACCTCCAGTATACATGTAAACAAAAGAGACAGCTAAATGGTCAAAGGGAGGAAAAACCAGTGTGGAACAATGCAAGAAGGGTGAACCATCAAAATTCTCCAAGAATTACTCAACCCAATCCAAAAAGACACATGGTTCCAAGAAAAATCTTAACTAGGTCTGGCCCAATTTCACTTAATACTGCCAGACAAAGTTATCTTAATGTTGTTTGTTGTTGTTGCTCAAGACAAGTTAATACTGCTAGACCAAAGGCAGTGGTTAATGCTGTTAGGACGAATCGGGTTAATGCTGTTAAAGCATCAGCATGTTGGGTTTGGAGACCTGTCAAACCTAATAGTGCATCAATCACTTTGAAGAGATATGATTATGTTGATGCAAGAGGAAGATCCAGGTCTGTAATGGCTTGGGTTCCCAAGAAGGTCTGATTTTCTTATGTGCAGGGCAACCCAGAGACAGAATTTATTGGAAGATTTAGTGAGTTATAAACAGCCCGAATACAAAAAGGAACTATACAAGAAAGACTTGTTATAAAGCACTGTGAAATTGCATGTATCAATTTGATGGTGAAAAGAAGCAGGAGCAGAGTTAGACTCAACAAAATACAAGTCCACAGTACAAGAATATATTAATGTTTGAATCAGCCTCTAAGGCAAGATAAAGCTTTATTCCATAAACTTAAAGATTCAGAATGATGAACATCAAGTTAGGGAGGATTGTTTGGGATCAAGAAGCCTTTAAAGAAGAAACTTGATGATTACAAGATGAATATCAAGTTGTTTAAGGGAGATTGTTAGGAATTAAAGTCATCATAACTATAACACTGTCCAAGACAGAGTTTTTACTTGCCAAGCATAATTTAGCACTCAGTTTTATAACTAACAGTATTAACAGAGTTTAATGCTGCCCAGTACTAATCAGTGTAGTACTGCTAGTGTAAACTTAATTAACTGACTAGATCAAAGTTAGTATTGCCATTAACTAACTTAATACTGCTAAATGACTGAAGTGTAATGCTGAATGTGAAGATTTTACATGGAAATTAATGCTGATATGGATAAGTTAAAAGCTATTGAGAATTTAATCTGATTATGAAGATTAAGTGCTGATTGATAAAATTACATCTGAAGTTCATGCTGATTTTGAGAAATTATATGTCTGATTGAAAAGATTTATTGAGAAAGTATTTAATACAATTTGACACATGTTTTGAAAATATTAAATATCTTAGTCATAGTATTGCAATATGTATTGACTAAAATACTTAAAAGTATTGAATCCCATTAGGGACAACCTTGGTGTATAAAAGGAAGGAGACCTAGGGTATGTAGTTCACATCTAGGAGATCACAAAAAACACACAATCACATCATCATCAGTTTTCATAGTTGTAAAAGTCGATTAAGAAAAGCTTCAAGGTTGTAACCCTAAAACTAAGTTAATAGTACTCATATTATTGAATCTAATAATATTAGAGCGTATTGGTTATATCTTGTTTTGGTCAATGATTACTGTTTCATTGATAAATGCTTCTAAGGTATTAATGTGGTAGATTTCTGCATACACTTTAATATACATACAAAGTTTCACATACAGAGTTTATTTGGTTTATCCAAGGTAATTTAACCTAAGACAACTTAAGGAATCGATCTAGGTTTAGGATCAACACTGGGTTTACGATTTAAAGTGCCATGGCTCCTCAAACGATACTGCTTGGCCTCTGAATTATGATAGCCCGAACAGTGATACAATATCCATAAATTAAAAAATCAAAGATATACATAAACTTTAGAAGTTTTTAAACATAACCATCACACAAGAACTTGACATATTACCCCAGTTGCCAGTGATGAAGCCGTTAGCTTTCACCTTGATATACATTTCCAACAATAAGATTTCCAGTACATTAAGGTGAGTTCATAGCCTTGACTTTTAAATCGTTCTTATTTTATAAACCCTGAGGGGGATACATTCTATTAAACCATAATACAAGTATATTTAAAATGTATGCTATCCTGATATATTATTACATCTGTTTTCTAAGTCCTTTATGCCAAAAGACCCATACCATCATGGACCATTACTTACTCAAGCATGCGAGTGATATGGCAGATATTATAAATGCCTATTGGACTTGACAAATTCAACGTTTGTGGTAGCCGATAGGAACCAAAACGCACTATATGTGAAACTTATATGTATATGAAATTACCCAACACTGGCCATTATCTATTATATAATACCATTATTGATCAATACACCAGAGTACAGTTTGGTAGTGTCCATGACTTAAGAGACGTAATAATTCTGTTTCCCAAAATAATTGTACTCATTGCAAATTATTACACTGATGGGTGTATAACAAGGTAACCCACTCTTAAGGATAACATAGTATTTCAACTATTTATTATAAACTTATGAATTTCACTCAACCATTTGTTGACCATTTTGACATTTTTAATCTCAGGGTAACTGAACATTCTTGAATGGCATGGATTTGCACGGGACTTGAAGATGGCCTAAATCTGTTATCATTCAAACATATGTTTCATGTAGATTTTGGGACCTCTCTGTTTGTAAAAACTATGATGAAATAAATAATAATAACTTATCTTTTAAAAACGTCTCTTTTCGAGTTGCTTTAATATGATTATGTCTGATGTATACTAATTAAATAATACCACACGAGATTAGCGACCGCTGCTATATTTCAAAAATGGGGTGTTGAAAGATTTAGGTATCAAGAGGCCAACGGTTATAGGAGAACAAGGTTAAAACCCGATAACTATAATTACTTTTTTTTTTTCCATCTAAGAAAGTCTTCCGTGCCACTACATTTCCAGAATAGTATGTAAAGATACATAACTACTATACTATTATATAGATAACTTATGTTATTTACCGCTGGGTTGTTAATAGATTGACGTCTTCTCCCAACAACCCTACTTCCGATATTGAGGATACTTTTTCCTCCAACTTTCCAAACTATATCCCAGCTTCCCCGGACTATGTCCCAGCTTCACCAGGAAAAACTTATTCTACCTCTTCAAATAACTCATTTGGTGTAGTTCCAAAAGTTTCACCAACTCTTTCACTTTTTCATTATGAACCCTTCATGAAGGTCAGGCATGCATATTATGCTAAAGAATCACCTATTCCACCACCAACTAAAGTGCCTACATCTTACAATGCTATCTCCCAATGTTAAATCCTTAAAGAATTCCCCTTTCTTCCAGAGGAATTATTGTACCTAAGAACAAGGCTAATAACCAATCAATTTCTCCTCTACTTCTGCCCTAAACCTAAGACATTAAGATGGAGAAAGCTCTCGTAAAGAACAAGTCTGGAATGTCACGAGAGCAAATTGAGGAAATTTTTGAATACACCTTGATGACAAAATAGAAGTCTTGGAAAAATGTCAGGTGATTATACAACAAGAATTCGACAATCAAGAAGCTGAACTCCTAAAGCCTCATGCTCGAATTGCTAAACTTAAAGAAAGCAAATGGGACATATCTAGCAAGAAATTGTTCTGGCACGCTTCAGATTGCTAAACTATAATAAAATCCATCGAAGACATCTAAGTCGTCAAGCCAAGCAGACAAGTAAAGTCTTCCTGAATGCAATCTAATGAACTCAAGAATAGGCCAAATGGACATTCGAACTACTAGATTATATACTGTTATAGCGTTTAACCTCGCCACGGGAATGTGTTGGTATAGAAAAACAATACTTGTCAATATTTTGACTATGTAAAGTACAAAGGCAAGTTGTATATGAATATAATATAATGGCCAATCACCGTTATACCCCTGTTTTTTTCATAATACTACGATATATCCATCCTAAAACAACTTCTCTTATATCATTTATCTCCGTCCCATCGCTAATGAATAAATACATGATTTCTAAATACATCATAAGATACTTATTTGAAAACGAATTATCTATGATTTTGAATAAATTATTTGTGACATGTTTATATTTTTTGAACTTTAACATTTTTAAAGACTTGTGATATCAATCTTATTACTTGTTATCTTGTGTTGATAGAATTCCTCCCAAAAGGATTGTCAACATCTAGAACCAGCCATGTCTCAGGGCCTGCCAGTCACAAGAAACTAGTTGCTGATAAGTGTTTTTTTGCTCTGCAAGTCGGAAGCCACGAGCCGCAAAAATGGGCAAATACTGATAATTACGTACAGAGACCAGAGAGAATCCCTGTACAATGACATTGTAGCTAAAAAATTCATGAGTATGCCAACCTATCAACTCAAAGGTACGGAAGGCGCTATTGGTCTCATCCGACTGGTTCGAAAGAACAGAATAAGTGTTTCCTGTAGCACTGTATCGAATACTGCAAATAGTGTAAGATTGCTACTGGTAGCCTTAACTGAAGAAGCTCTATCTTGGTGGAATTTCTTTTTGCCAACCTATTAAGATAGAAGAAGCTACAAGATTACCTGGGTTGATTTCAAGAAGCTTTTGATTACAGAAATATTGTCCCCGAACAGAAGTCCAGAAGAATGAAACAAGTTTTTACCATCTGATTGTGAAGGGGAAATGATCTCCAAGACAAATGTGAAGAAGACTTCCAGGAATTGGCAGACCTTATGTCCTACTATGGTGCAAGAATTCTGAGAAAATGATGGAAGTTTTTCATCGGGGGATTGCCACGAATATTGAAGGAAATGTTACCCCCCCTGGTCCGTTAAACCTCAAACTCTACAGGAAGCAAAACCTAATGGCCCCTATTCTAATGTTATCAGTAACAAACACACTCTTAGCAAGTATCAAGTGATCACAAACGAAATTTTGACGACAGAAGAACTTTCAACAACAACAACTACCCTAACGATAATAACAACAACTACCGTAACACCAACACCAACAACCGCTACAATAATCACCAGCCATAAAAGAACAGAAGACAGGAACCCTTCAGGTCTTATGCTGCCACCCCCATACTGAAAATAATAGATTATACTGGAAGCCTTCCCTTGGTAAGAAAATGCACTCTGTCATCACATAGTGACCATGGCACTTTTAAGTGTAATCCTTAGAAACAAGTGGGCCAACTGTACCAAGAACTGTATAAACAAATGACCTAGCCACTAAGTAATCTGCGTACCAGTGACCGTTATTGGTCATGCCTGTGGAGATAAAGGGCATTAGTCCAAATCAGTGCCGAAAAGACCCCAACAACAATGTGTCCAGGGGAGAGTCCTACATGCTAAGGTATAATAATGCTCACCGAGACCCTAACGTTAGTTACGTGTACGTTCCTTCAAACCAACTCTAGCAAGAGTATTATCTAATTCTAGAGCCGAAAAAGCTCGTATCTATATCACTTTGCCCTTTATGCTAAATATTCCACCCATTACAATAGATACCTATTACGATATCGAAATGGCTGATGGAAACTTAGTAAGCACAAACACCGTTATTCAGGGTGCAACTCTGACCTTGCTAAACCAACCTTTTAAAATTGATCTTATGTCGATTAAACTCGGTAGTTTTGACATCGTCATTGTATGGATTGTTATCCAAGTATCAATGTCTAAGATCATCTGTGACTAGAAAGTCGTCTACACATTCCCATCGACGGTAAACATTAATCATTCAATGGGTGACTGACAGTAAAACCCACTTAATCTCATATCCTGTATAAAATACCAGAATGGTATATATCCATGGGGATGGTCAAGTTTCAATAGCCTAATAATAAAAGAAGTCGGACAAGAAACAACTAGAAGACATACTGGTAGTCAAGAATTTCTAGAAGTTTTTTCTAAAAATCTACCTGGCCTTCCTCCCGTTCGCCAAGTAGAATTCCAAATCGATTTAATCCCAGGAGCGACACCTGTAGCCAGAGCACCCTATAGATTAGCTCCTTCAGAAATGAAGGAACTATCTGACCAACTTCAAGAGTTTAGCAAATCAAGGTTTATCCGACCAAGTACTTTACCTTGGGGACTCCTGTCTTAATTTAAAAAAAGACGGATCTTTTTAGAATGAGTATTGATTACCGAGAATGAATAAACTTACTGTAAAGAATCGTACCCCACATTACCCAGGATTGATGATTTTTTTTGACCAACTCAAGGTTCGAGTGTCTACTCGAAGATTGACTTAAGATCACGCTATCATCAACTGAGAGTAAGGGATGAAGATATTCCTAAGACTGCTTTCAGAACAAGATACAAACACTATGAATTTCAAGTAATGCCATTTGGTTTAACTTACGCGCTTGTTGTATTCATGGATCTCATAAATCGTGTGTGTAAACCATACTTGGATAAATTTGTGATAGTGTTCATCGATGATATTCTCATATACTCTCGTAACAAAGAAGAGCACACAAATCATCTGAGAATAATCCTAGAATTATTCAAGAAAGAGAAGTTGTATGCCAAGAATCTCCAATGGTTGATTTCTGATCCATAACGTGGCAATTTCTTGGAAACTATTAATTGATAGTCAAGTGACTTCATGTTGACCCCATCCAAGATAAAGCAATTTCAGAAATTGGTCATCTCCTACAACAAACCACAGAAATACGTCATTCTTAGACAGTGCAGGCTATTATCGGATATTTATCAAAGATTTCTCAAAGATTGCAAAGTCTTTGACTGAATTAACCCAGAAAAACAAGAAGTATATCTGGGACAAAGATCAAGAATCTGCTTTCCAATTACTAAAACATAAGCTTTGTGAAGCTCCAATCTTAGCATTACCAGAAGGAAACGACGATTTTGTTGTTTATTGTGATGCATCCCATCAAGGTCTGGGAGCGGTGTTAATGCAAAAAGAGAAGGTTATTGCATATGCCTCCCGACAACTTAAGCCTCATGAAGAAAACTATACCACTCATGATCTCAAATAGAGCAGTAAGTGTTCCGCCTCTAAAAAAATTTGGAGACACTATTTGTATGGTACCAAATGTACTGTGTTCACTGATCGTAAAAGTCTTCAGCACATCCTTGATCAGAAATAGTTGAACATGAGACAATGCCATTGGTTAGAATTGCTTGCAGATTATGATTGTGAGATTCGTTATCACCCTGGAAAGGCAAATGTTGTAGCAGATGCCTTAAGCTGAAAGGAATGAATCAAACCACTCCGAGTCAGATCATTAGTCATGACCATTCATCTAAAGTTACCATCGCAAATTCTCGAAGCCCAAAATGAAGCACTCAAAGAAGAAAACATCAAGGCTGAGAACCTACGATGAATGGATAAAGCATTTGAAGTACGTCCTGATTGAACTCGTTTATTAAAAACAAGTTGGTTTACCACTCTTTTGTAATCTGGAGACTTGGATCAAGCATGAGTCCTCATAAATCAAAGTATGTACATTCACACCGGGGTTCTGACAAAATATATCAGGATCTAAAGAAACTCTATTGGTGGCCTAACATGAAGGCAATCATCGCTGAATATGTTGGAAATTTTTTGACATGTTCTCGAGTTAAGGCAGAATGTCATAAGCCATCTGACTTACTAGTACAACTAGAGATTCCTATGTGGAAGTGCGAAAGAATAATGATGGATTTTGTCACAAAACTTCCCAAAACCTCAAGCAGACATGACACAATCTGGGTCATTGTCGATCGTCTTACCAAATCCGCACATTTCCTCCCTACCCGAGAGACAGATAGTATGGAAACCCTTACAAGCTTGTACATCAAAGAAATAGTCTCCCAACATAGAGTGCCAATATCTATCATCTCGGATCGCGACAGTCGTTTTACATCCAGATTTTGGCAATCATTACAAAGTGCTTTGGGTACTCAATTAGACATGAGTACGGCATATCATCCCAAAACCGATGGACAAAGTGAAAGGACCATTCAAACACTCGAAGACATGCTTCAAGTCTGTGTTATAGATTTTGGAAAAGGATGGGAAAGACACTTACAATTGTAGAATTCCTTCTACACATAACAGGTTACCAGCCAGTATCAAGGCAGCACCATTCGAGGCACTTTATTGTGTCGTAAATGCATATCACCCTGATTGCCTGGTCCATAAGTTGGAGATGTTCAACTTACAGGACCAGAAATAATCCATGAAACCACTAAGAAAATAGTGCAAATTTAACAACGCTTGCAAGCTGCAAGACATCGGCAAAGAAGTTACGCCAATGTAAGATGAAAGACTTTAGAATTTCAAGTTGGAGATCGTTTTATGTTAAAAGTAACACCTCTTAAAGGAATCATCCCGATTAGAAAACAAGGAAAGCTTAAACCCTGATACATTAGACCATGTTAAATTCTTAAAAAGTTGGCCCGAGAGGCATACAAACTTTAGCTTCCAGAAGAGCTCATTAATTTACCACAATACCTTCCCACGATTTCTAATCTAAAGAAATTCTTATCTGATGAATCCCATGTCATTCCAATGAAAGAGCTCGACTTGATCACGAAACTCAACTTTTGTAAAAAATCCATAGGAGATTATGATGCGAGAAGTCAAGCCAACTGAAACAAGTAGTATTCCTATAATTAAAAGTAAGGTGTGAACGTCTGAAAATAGTGACCATAATTTACATGGGAACTGCGAAGATCCAAATTCCGTCCACGTATCTCACATCTATTTTCAAACACCACTCCGGCTTCCAACTAACCTCGGGACAAGATTTCATTTAAGGAGGGAGACTATAAACAACCTATAATTTTATCTCAAGTAATTATCCATCTATTAAATAAATGCACTGTAATATCCAACTATTAAATTAAGATTCCATTATATACCTCTTTTAACAGGGAAATTTTTTTCTTTATCTCATTATGCAACGTAACTGCACTCTAAAGTAAAACGAGATTACGCAACCTCTATCAATGCATCTATATCTAATGTTTTTATATCAATAAACAATCCAATATGTCAGTCATATCTTAATACATTTTACCAAGTACATTATCCATTGACGTATTTTTTAAAATGTTATATCAAAACAATCATTATCCGTTTAAACGTTTATATCAAAACCCTAAATAAAGTAATGGGTATACATATAAAAATGAAAGTAAAAGGCCGTTAAAGCATGTGTACCAAGTATTCTATCCACAACATTTAAATATCTTTTCCCTCTAAAAAAATCAAGTACAAAACTTCTAAAGCACAATCTACAAGCTAATCATGCCCTAAAAACCTAGATTATGTCATTTTAAGCTCCTAAACCATGTTTTAAACTTTACCACCACTTGAACACAGAAAGGTACAAGAGCTTAAATGCATGACTGCTAAACCAAAACCTAATCCCAAAATCATTCAAAAACCAATCTAAAACTCCTAAACCCTAAAAACAAAACCCTAAACCCTAATTTCACTTTCAACCATAAACCAAACCCTAAATCTATAACTAAGCCCTAAACCTTAATCCTAAACACTAAACCTTAATCCTAACACTAATCCTAAACCTTAATCTATCCTAAACCCTAACCCTAACTCAATCTAAAAGTCTAAAACCCTAAACCAACCCGATACCCATTTTCCCTCCATTTCTACCCATTTAAAACCCAACCAAGTATCCTAGCATCCTCTATTAAGCCCTTAAAATATGGTGACTTATCCGAATTACATTTATCATTTAATTGTTGTAACATTAGATTCACCTTATAAACACTGATCCCGGAGGCATGGTAAAAGTGAAAGATAAATTGAGCCATGTTTATTAGAGAGAAAAGGATAAAAGATGGGAAGTTGTGTGTGTTTTTAGTTGAATAGAAAAAAAAGGAGAGAAAACACACACACAAACACTTTATACAATAAGTGAGCATTCTACCCCTCCATGGAAGTATGGAGTGGGTATTTATAGTCCCCAACCATCGACTAGCGAAACTAACCCCGACCCTACTATAAATGATCGTGTAATTCCGTATTCTACATAATTGGGTGAAGATTGTTTAGCACTAAACTATAAGGACTAATCCGGAAATTACATTTATCGTTTATAGTCGGGTCGGGTTAGTTTTAGCTAGTCGATGTCGTGACAATAAAATACCCCCTCCATACTTTCCTGGAGGGGATAAGCTCACTTTTGTAAAAAGTGTGTGTGTGTTTTTTTCTCCTTTTTTTTTCTTTCAACTAACACACACACAACTTCCCATCTCATATCCTTTCTCTCTAATAAACATGGCTCAATTTCTCTTTCACTTTACCATGCCTCCGGATCATGTGTTATAAGGTGAATCTAATGTTAACAATTAAATGATAAATGTAATTCCGGATAAGTCACCATATTTTAGGGCTAACATAGAGGTGCTAGGATACTTGGTTGGGTTTTAAATGGGTAGAAATGGAGGGAAAATGGGTATCGGGTTGGTTTAGGGTTCGGTTTAGGGTTTTAGACTTTTAGATTGAGTTAGGGTTAGGTTTTAGGATGATTAAGGGTTAGATAAGTGGTTTAGGAATAAGGTTTCGGGTAGGATTAAGGTTTAGGCTTAGTTTTAAGTTTTAGGGTTAAGTTTTTTTGTTAAAAGTTAAATTAGGTTTAGGGTTCATTTTAGGGTATAGGGTTTAGATTAGGTTTTAGAATGATTTAGGATTAGGTTTTGGTTTATAAGTCATGCATTAAGTTTCTTTGTACCTTGTGCTAAAGTGGTGGTAAAGTTTAAACATGTTTAGGGAAGCTTAAATGACCTAATTAGGTTTTTAGGCACAATTAGCTTGTAGATTGTGCTTTAGAAAGTTGTAACTTGATTTAGGAGGGAAAAGATATTCAAATGTTGTGTATTGATACTTGTACACATGCTTTAAAGGCTTTTACATTCATTTTATATGTATACATTACATATAATTAGGGTTTTGATATAAATGTTAACGGATAATGCTTGTTTTGATATAACATTTTTAAAAGTACGCTGCATAGATAATGTACTTGGTAAAAAAATGATATTAAGATATAGACTTGACATATTAGGATGTTTACATGATATAAACATAGATATAGATGGCATTGATAGAGGTTGCGTGAGCTCGTTTACTTTAGAGATGCAAGTTACGTTGCATAATGAGATAAAGCAAAAATTTCCCTGTAAAAGATGGTATACTAAAGTGAATCTAATATAATAGATGGATATTACAGGTTGCATCTAATTTAATATATGGATTATTACATTTGATGAAAAAATAATAGTTGATTATATCCTCCCACTTAAAAGAAAATCTTGTCCCTAGATTAGTTTGATGCCGGAGAGGTGTTTTGAAATAGATGTGGATACTTGCACGAATTGTGATCTTCGCGTTCCAAGTAAATTTTATGGTCCTCATTTAGAGTTCCACCTTAACTTTTATTATAGGATACGACTTAGTTTTAGTTGCTTGTACTCTCTATACTAAAAAAATAATTCCACTTGGTTGTTATACAAAGTTGAGTTTGTCATCAAGTCGAGGCTCTTTCATTGGAATGACAAGGGATTCGTCAGAATAAGCATTTCTTTAGATTAGAAATGTGGAAGGTATTATGGATATTACTGAGCTCTTTAGGAAGCTCTAGTTTGTATGCCACTAGGCCGACTCTTTTAAGAATCTTAAATGGTCTAATGTATCGGGGATTAAGCTTTCCTCGTTTTCCAAATTGGACGATTCCTTTACTAGGTGATACTTTTAACATAACACGATCTCCAACTTGAAATTCCAAAGGCTTTCACCTTACATTGGCGTAACTTCTCTGTCGATCTCTTGCAGCTTGCAAGCGTTGTCGAATTTGCACTATTTTCTCGGTGGTTTCATGGATTATTTCTGGTCCTGTAAAAGTTTTTATTTTGAACATCCTCCCAACTTTGGCCCAGCAACATTGATTTACTGCAAAAAACACATTTATTTTCGACCATAAAGTGCTCGAAATGGTGCTGCCTTGATACTTGCATGGTAACTGTTATGTAGAAGAATTCTAACCAATGGTAAGTGTCTTTCCCATCCTTTTCCCAAATCTATAACACATACGAAACTTGAAAGCATGTCTTCGAGTGTTTGAATGGTCCTTTCACATTGTCCATCGGTTTTTGGGATGGATATCCGTACTCATGGTCCTAATTGAGTACCCAAAGCACTATGTAATGATTGCCAAAATCTGTATGTAAAACGACTTCGCGATCCGAGATGATAATATTGCACTCTTTGATTGGAGACTATTTCTTTGATGTACAAGCTTGTAAGGGTTTCCATACTATCTGTCTCTCGGGTAGGGAGGAAATGTGCGGATTTGGTAAGACGATCGACAATGACCCAGATTGTGTCATGTCTGCTTGAGGTTTTGGGAAGTTTTGTGACAAAATCCATCATTATTCTTTCGCACTTCCACATAGGAATCGTCAAGTTGTACTATAAGTCCAGGAAGGGCTTATGACATTCTGACCCTTAAAACTCGAGAACATGTCAAAAAATTTCCAACATACAGCGATTATTGGACTCCATGTTATGCCACCAATAGAGTTTCTTCTTTAGATCCCTCTATAAATATTGGTCAGCACTCGGGTGAATGTAATACTTTGATTTATGAGACTCATGCATGATCAAGTCTCCCAGATTACCAAAGAGTGGTAACCAACTTTGATTTTTAATACAACGAGTTCCATCAGGACGTACTTCAAATGCTTTATCCATTCATCGTAAGTTCTCAGCCTTGATGTTTTCTTCTTTGAGTGCTTCATTTTGGGCTTCGAGAATTTGTAATGGTAATTTTGGATGAATGGTCATGACTAATGATCTGTACACGATGGTTTTAATTCATTCCTTTCGGCTTAAGGCATCTGCTACAACATTTGCCTTTCCAGGATGGTAACGAATCTCACAATCATAATCTGCAAGCAATTCTAACCAATGGCATTGTCTCATGTTCAACTATTTCTGATCAAGGATGTGCTGAAGACTTTTACGATCAGTGAACACAGTACATTTGGTACCATACAAATAGTTCTCCAATTTTAAAGCGAACACTACTGCTCCTAAGTTGTAGATCATGAGTGGTTATCGTTTTCTTCATGAGGCTTAAGTTTCCGGGAGGCATAGGCAATAACCTTCTCTTTTTGATAACACCGCTCCAGACCTTGATGGTATGCACACAATAAACAACAAAATCGTCGTCCTTTTTTTTTTTTTTTTTTTTTTTTTTTTTTTTTTTTTTTTTTTTTTTTTTTTTTTTTTTTTTTTTCTGGTAAAGCTAAGATTGGAGCATCACAAAGCTTAAGTTTTAGTAATGGAAAGCAATTCTAGATCTTGTCCAAGATATACTTCTTGTTTTTTCTGGGTAATTCAGATGCCAAAGACTTTGCAATCTTTGATAAATCTTTGGATAAATATCCGAAGATAGCCTTGCAAGTCCTAAGAATTGACGTATTTCTGTGGGTGTAGTAGGAGATGTCCAATTCTTAACTGCTTTAATCTTGGCGGGGTCAACATGAAGTCCTTGACAATCAAATAAGGTCATCCAAGAAATTGCACGATATGGATCCAGAATCACATTTGGGATAACTGGCATACACTCTCTTTCTTGAATAATACTAGGAATTCTCAGATGATGTTGTGTGCTCTTCTTTGTTACGAGAGTATATAGAATCATCGATTGAACACTATCACAAATTATCCAATTATGGTTTTACACACACGATTTATGAGATCATGAATACAACAAGCCGCGTTAGTTAAACCAAATGGCATTACTTGAAATTCATAGTGTTTGTATCTTGTTCTGAAAGCAGTCTTGGGAATATCTTCATCCCTTACTCTCAGTTGATGATAGCCTGATCTTAAGTCAATCTTCGAGTAGACACTCGAACCTTGAAGTTGGTCAAAAAAATCATCAATCCTGGGTAATGGGTAACGATTCTTTACAGTAAGTTTATTCAACTCTCGGTAATCGATACACATTCTAAAAGATCCGTCTTTCTTTTTGATAAATAAGACAGGAGCTCCCCAAGGTAAAGTACTTGGTCGGATAAAACCTTGATTTGCTAACTCTTGAAGTTGGTCAGATAGTTCCTTTATTTCTGAAGGAGCTAATCTATAGGGTGCTCAGGCTACAGGTGTCGCTCCTGGGATTAAATCGATTTGGAATTCTACTTGGCGAACGGGAGGAAGGCCAGGTAGATTTTCAGAAAAAACTTTCAGGAATTCTTTGACTACCAGTATGTCTTCTAGTTGTTTCTTGTCTGACTTATTTTCCATTATTTGGGCTATGAAAACTTGACATCCCCTGGATATATACCTTTCGGTTTTTATACAAGGAAATGAGATAAAGTACGTGTTTTAACTTCAGTCACCTTGTACTGATTAATTTTCACCGTCCGATGGGAATGTGACGACTTTCTCGTCACAAATAATTATAGCATGATACTTTGATAACCAATCCATACCAATGCCATGTTCAAAACTACCGATTTAATCTACATAAGATCAATTTTAAAAGGTTGTTTAGCAAGGTCAGAGTGCACCTGAATAACGTTGTTTTGTGCTTACTAAGTTTCCATCACCATTTCGATATCGTAATAGGTATCTAATGTAATGGGTGGAATTATTTAGCATACAGGCAAGATGATAATAGATACTAAGCTTTACGGCTCTAGAATTAAAATAATACTCGTCTAGATGTAGGTTTAGAATGAACGAACACTAACTACGTTGTGGTCTCGGTGAGCATTCTAATCCCTTAGCATGTATGCTCTCCCTGGAACATTTGTTGTTTGTTGTCTTTCGGCACTGAATTGCATAATGCCCTTTCTCTCCACCAGGCATGACAAATAATGTCCGACTGGTAGTCAGATTACTTTTCCATGGCTGGTCATTTGTTTTCTACAGTTCTTGGTCAGTATGCCCCACCTTGTTACAAGTATTACACTTAACAGTGCATGGTCCTATGTGATGCAGAGTGCATTTCTTACACAAGGGAAGGCTTCCAGTATATCTATTATTTTCAGTTGGAGTGATAGCATAAGACCTGAAGGTTTCCTGTCTTCTATTCTGTTATGGTTGGTGATTATTGTAGCGGTTGTTGGTGTTAGTGTTACGGTAGTTGTTGTTATTATCATTGCGGTAGTTGTTGTTGTTGAAAGTTCTTCTGTCGTCAAACTTTCGTTTATGATCACTTGATACTTGCACCAGAGTGTGCTTTGTTACCTGAATCCATTAGCCTCTGGTGCTATGTTAATGCTTCCTGTAGAGTGTGAGGTTTAAAGGCGGTAACATTTCCATCATACTTCTAGGCAATCCCCCTATGAAATCTTCCATCATTTTCTCAAATCTGGCTCCATAGTTATGACATAAGGTTGCCAATTCCTGGAATCTTCTCACATATGTCTTGAGATCATTCCCCTTCACAATCAGATGGTAAAATTCGTCTTCCATCTTCTGGACTTCAGTTCGGGGACAATATTTCTTTATCAAAAGCTTCTTGAATTCAACCCAGGTAATCTTGTAAGCTTCTTCTATCCTAATAGGTTGGGCAAAAGAATTCCACCAAGATAGAGCTTCTTCAGTTAAAGTACCAGTAGCAAACTTCACCTTGCAGTCTTCGGTACAGTTGCTACGGGAAAACACTGATTCAGTTCTTTCAAACCAGCGGATGAGACCAATAGCGCCTTCCGTACCTTTGAAGTTGATAGGTTGGCAGCTCATGAACTCTTTGTAGCTACACTGTCTTGCTACAGGAGCTTCTCTTGGTCTGGTGGTATTATCAGTATTTGCCATGTTAGCGGCTTGTGCTTCCAGAGCTGCAGAAACACTATCAGCAACTAGTTTCTTGATGGCAGCCTGAGTCATGGCTGGTGCTTCAGATGTTGACATCCTTTTGGGAGGCATTCTATCAACACAAGATAACACGTAATAAGAATGATATCACAAGTCTTAAAATGATTAAAGTTCAAAAATAAACATTGTCACAATAGTGATATCAAAATCATAGATAATTCATATCAAATAAGTATCTATGATTTATTTAGAAATCATGGTATGATTCATAACGATGGAGACGAGATAATTGATAATAAGAGAATTGTTTAAGGATTGTTATATCGGTATTATTAAACAACAAGGAAATAACTTGATTTGCCAATATATTATATCATAAACAACTTTGCCTTTGTACTTTACTTAGTCAACATTTGGACATTATTGTTATTTATACCACACATCCCGTGTCTAGGTTAAAAGCTAAACTAATAATCTAAACTATTAGTTCGATGGTCCATTCTGGCTATTCTTGAGTTCATAGATTGCATTCAGAAGACTTTCCTTGTCTGCTTGGTGACGGACTTAGATTTTCTTCGATGATTTATTCCTAGATTAGCAACCTGAAGGGAGTCCAGAACAATCTTGCTGTTCTTTCCCATTTTGCTTACTTTAAAGTTTACATTTCGATGAGGCCTTTGGAGTTCAGCTACTAATTGTCGAAATCTTGTTGATAATCACCTGACCTTTTCCAAGAGCCTTCTATTTTGTCAGTCCAGGGATTCAAAATTTCCACAATTCTGCTCCTCGTGACATCAGACATGTCATACGAGAGCTTTCTCCCATCTTAAATTCTTGAGGTATTGGCAGAAGTAAGGAGAATTGATGTTATAGCCTTGTTTCTTAGTACAATAATTCCTCGGTAAGAAAGAAATTCTTAAGGATTAAACATTGGAGATAGCATGTAGATGGAGCACAATAGTTGGTGGTGGAAATAGGTGATTCTTATAGCATCAATAAGCATGCCTGACCTTCATGAAGGGGTCGAATAATGAAAAAAATTGAAATATTTGGTGGAACTTTTGGAACAACACCAAATGAGGTTATTTGAAGAGGTAGAATTAAGTTTTTCCCTGTGAATCTGGGACATAGTCCGGGGGAAGCTGGGGATAGTAGTTTGGAAAGTTGGAGGAAAAAAGTATCCTCAATATCGAAGTAGGGTTGTTGGAGAAGACGTCAATCTATTAGCAACCCAGCGGAAAAAAAAAAAAAAAAAAAAAAAAAAAAAAAAAAAAAAAAAAAAAAAAAAAAAAAAAAAAAAAAAAAAAAATAAAAAAAAAAAAAAAAAAAAAAAAAAAAAAAAAAAAAAAAAAAAAAAAAAAAAAAAAAAAAAAAAAAAAAAAAAAAAAAAAAAAAAAAAAAAAAAAAAAAAAAAAAAAAAAAAAAAAAAAAAAAAAAACAAAAAAAAAAAAAAAAAAAAAAAAAAAAAAAAAAAAAAAAAAAAAAAAAAAAAAAAAAAAAAAAAAAGAAACAAAAAAAAAAAAAAAAAAAAAATAAAAAAAAAAAAAAAAAAAAAAAAAAAAAAAAAAAAAAAAAAAAAAAAAAAAAAAAATAAAAAAAAAATAAAAAAAAAAAAAAAAAAAAAAAACAAAAAAAAAAAAAAAAAAAAACAAAAAAAAAAAAAAAAAAAAAAAAAAAAAACAAAAAAAAAAAAAAAAAAAAAAAAAAAAAAAAAAAAAAAAAAAAAAAAAAAAAAAAATAAAAAAAAAAAAAAAAAAAAAAAAAAAAAAAAAAAAAAAAAAAAATAATTAAACATAAGTTATCTATATAATAGTATAGTAGTTATGTATCCTTTCATACTATTCTGGAAATCGAAGTGTCACGAAGACTTTCTTAGATGGAAAAAAAAAAGTATTATAGTTTAAGGGGTTTTTAACCTTGTTCTCTATAACCGTGGCCTCTTTGATACCAATCTATAACACCCCCATATTTGACATATAGCAGCGGAAGCTAATCTGGGGTATTATTTCATAGTACAACAGTCATAATCATAGAAAACGACTCGAAAGAGACGTTTTAAAAGATAAGTTATCATTCATTATTATTTACCCAATGTAAATCGTGATAAGCTCAGAGTTGTTGTTTTTCCAATCTCATTGGCTGGAGATGCATGGAGATGGTTTGATGGAATTAAAGGATCAATTACTAGTTGGGTAGACTTGACTGCTAATTTTTTTAGAAAATATTACCCGCCTTCTCGCACTGGAAAAGTTAACACCCCAATAATTAAGTAGGACCCTACGCATCCCAAGTTCGAAAACTGGTTGGCCTCAAAGTTTGTATATTACAAAACTATAGATATATTCACTAAAGGAGCTTTGTGGGACTACTGGAAGATGGGGGAGTGACGAAATTGAGCCAACAAATGAAGAAACTTCTGATCTTGAGGAAACTAATCACAATGATGAACAAGAAATCAGTGAAATTTTTAGAATTGAAATAAACTTGTTTGATTATGAGACACCGCTGTGCGAAGAATTCAAAGAGTTCAATTACCTACTTAAGATAGATCTTGATCTCCTTACGAAAGACATTAAGAGATTCAAAACTTATGAAGAATTGAAGGACGGATGGATTTATGAATGGAACAAAGACGTACCTTGGGTGGACGAGAAACCTTGGACTGACACAAGAGTATGGAAAGAACCGAAACCAGTCAAACATACTTGCAAGCCTTTCAACTATAAAAATGGGTATTCGGAGCGGCCTACCTATAGCTGGAAAGAAGATGGATATTGTAATGGAGGAAACTTACCAGGAGCTTACATTATGGGAAGCACGCTCCGTTACCAAGATTTAGAATGGTACGATGCTTTGAAGGATAACGAGTTGAAAGAAGAAGCTTTAAGAAATAAATCTACCATGGAAGGAATGATTGACGATAATGATGAATCAAGTAATAATGGTTGGAGAAGATGGGATGGCTATGAGATTGCATAACATGATCCAGAAGAAAATAAATGTTGATCCCAAACCTAGATCGATTCCTTAGGTTGTCTAAGGTTAAATTACCTTGGATAAATCCAAAATAACTTGTTGTAGAAACTTTGTATGTATATTAAAGTGTATGCGGAATCTACACCTTAATACTCTAGAAGTATTATCAATGAAACAGTAAGTATGAATGAATGAACACAAGATGTAACAAAACGCTTCAATATTATTAATGATAATAATACGAGTACTCTATCTTAGTACTAGGGTTTACAACCTTGAAGCTTACAAAACTCTTAATCTCTGGATCTGTGTATTTGTGGATGTGAGAGATATGAACTACATACCCTAGGGTCTCCTTTTATACACCAAGGAGTCCTAATGGGCTTACAATACTTTCCTAAGTATTTAGTCAAACATATTGAATACTATGACTAAGTATTTAATATTTTCCTAAACATGTAGTCAAATGTATTAAATACTTTCTCATAAATCTTCTCAATCAGCATATAATCTTCTCAATCAGCATTAACTTCAGATGTAATCTTCTCAATCAGCATTAACTTTCCATGTAATCTTCACAATCAGCATTAACTTCAGTCTTTCAGCAGTATTAAGTTAGTACTGGCAGTACTAACTTTGCTCTAGCAGTACTAAGTTTACACTAGCAGTACTAACTGATTAGTACTGGCAGTATTAACTCAGTTAATACTGTTAGTTATAAACTGAGTACTAAATTATGCTTGGCAGTACAAACTCTGTCTTGGCAGTATTAAGTATGAAGACTTTAATTCCCAACAATCCTCCCCTAAACTTGATATTCATCTTGTTAATCATCAAGTTTCTTCATTAAAGGCTTCTTGATCCCAACAATCCTCCCCTAAACTTGATGTTCATCTTCTGAATCTTCAAGTTTCTGGATAAAAGCTTTATCTTGACTTGGAGGATGTAATCAAACACTTCTTTACTTCTTGTACTGTGACTTGTCATTTTGTTGAGTCAACTCTGCTCCTGCTCTCTTTTCATCATCAAATTGATCATGCAATTTCACAGCTGCTTTATAACCAAGTCTTTCTTGCTCTTGTTACCTTTTTGTCTTCAGGGCTGTTTAACCTCACTAAATCTTCCAATTCTGTCTCTGGGTTGCCCTGCACATAAGAAAATCAGACCTTCTTGGGAACCCAAGCCATTACAGACCTGGATCTTCCTCTTGCATCAACATAATCATATCTCTTCAAAGTGATTGATGCACTATTAGGTTTGACAGGTCTCCAAACCCAACATGCTGATGCTTTAACAGCATTAACCTGATTCGTCCTAACAGCATTAACCACTGCCTTTGGTCAGCAACAAACATCATTAAGATAACTTTGTCTGGCAGTATTAAGTGAAATTGGGCCAGACCTAGTTAAGATTTTTCTTGGAACCATGTGTCTTTTTGGATTGGGTTGAGTAATTCTTAGAGAATTTTGATGGTTCACCCTTCTTGTATTGTTCCACACTAGTTTTTCTCCCTTTGATCATTTAGCTGTCTCTTTTGTTTACATGTATACTGGAGGTGATCAAAACTTCCACAGACATAGCAGGCTTTATTGTGCATCACAAAATCATTTCCTAGTTGTTGGGACTTTTGATTATTCCAGTTTCTTTGATTTCCCCTAGGTTTTTATGACCTGTACATTTCAGCATATTTAACTGGTTTCCTAACTGGTTTTTAATTTTGCTTAGGTCTAACAAATTCAATATTAGACACAGTAGGAAAAATAGTTTTAGACACACCTGTTTTCTTTTCAACCTTAGACTTAGGCTTCTTTTCATCATCACTGTCAGATTCCCAGTCTTTAATAATTGGGGCATCAGTACTAACATTCTTACTATCCTTAGGTCCATATCCTTCAAACTTAGGCCATTGGAACTCTTCTAGACCAGAGTTGGACAAATCATGCTTTGGAGGTGCATTATAGATTAAAAGATGAGGTGGTGGAACAACATGATACCCCAAACCCTTTTTTACTTTTGTCAGTTATCTGACTCTCTAATAACTTGTCTAGGCTCTTTGAGGCACTATCAAATTTCTTAATTTTAAATTTAATACCCTCTTTTTCTTGCTTAACCTTTTCAAACTCAGTTTTAAGCATACTTATTTCATAGTTTTTGCAACCTACTTCTCTTTTAAAAACTGTAATTTCTTCACTAAAAAGAATCTCATTCTTTCTAAATGTGACAAGTTGATCTTCTACTGTTGCTAAACCTCTTTTATAAGTATCTGCTTTAAATTCAGTTTCATAAAGCTTAAAAATCAAATCATTATATTATTTCTTAAGAGTTTCATAGTTTGTCAGACAAGTTTTAGAGCAAGATTTGTCATTATTTACCTTAGAGTCTGAAAGAGCCATAGGAGCCATCTCTTCCTTGTGAGTAAAGAGTTCTTCTTGTTTGTTTCTTCCATATCAAAGTTTCATAACATAAGCTCTGATACCACTTGTTGATCCCAAACCTAGATCGATTCCTTAGGTTGTCTAAGGTTAAATTACCTTGGATAAATCCAAAATAACTTTTAAATCTCCCCACAACACTCTTTCAAACTCATTGTCAGGCCTTGTATCACCATACTTTGCCTTCACTATCCTCCAAAGTGCTTCCAAGTCTTCTCTGTCTATTCCTTGTAGCATCCTTATCATTGAAGAATATCTCTTGGAACTTCCATCTGCTCTTATCAACTGATAATGTACCAACATACCCTCTTTATGAAGCTTATAATCAATAATCACTGGTAGTTTGGTAGCAAGTGGTATAGCATCAATTGCTATATCTTCATCCTTTTTAATCACCAAAAGCTTCTTTAGCTCAGCTTCATCAACTTCATCAACTTCCTCTGACTCTTTTTCTTCCTCTACTTTTTGTTTCTTTGAGGATTCTTTCTGTTGTTCTTTCCCTGCTCTTTTCCTTCCAAGCATCTTCTTTCTGCTCCCTTTAGTTGTTTCCTCTCTACCTTCTTCCTTCTTTTCTTTGCTTTCCTGTACCTCAGAACCCATAGCTACAAAGGTATTTACTCTAAGTGTCGGTCACTTCCAAGTTGTAATAGTCTTAGCTCGTAGTTTATGTCTTAATTAGATTAGTAATCTAGTCCGGCCCAAGACCCATGGGAAGCCCATTAGAACCCATGGGCCGGCCACTATAGGTACTATATAAGCCCCTCTCCTAGCCTTGGAGAGGGTTGGTTGTTCCATTTTTCCATATTCCATCTTTATACAATTCATCCATTTTCCATCCAATCTCTCTCTAACATCACAACCCACATCTCACTATTGTTCTTGGTTTGATCATAAGATTACTAGAATTCTACAATTGGTATCAGAGCCATGGAGTGGTGTGTTTAGTTTTTGTGTTTGATTTGTGTTCAAAAACCTTTACAAAGAGCAAAATAGTGATTCAAAATTTTTGGCTTAAAAACCTTAAAGTTTTCATTTTTATTGTTCCTATAGGGTTAGTAACACTAGTTGTACAAGAATTTTTTGCTAAAAACCATTAAAAATCGTGTTTTTTTGAGTTTTGAAGATTTGAGTTTCGTAGAAGTTGGGACCGAACGAGTTGGACCGAACAAGGAAACCGAACGAGTAAGCCGAACAAGTCAACCGAACTAGATAACCGATCGAGATCACCGAACTAGAATATTCTAGTTTGAACCGAACGAGCATTACTCAAGCAGGACCGAACGAGTAGGATCGAACTAGTTAACTTGACAATCGAACTAGTGATAACCGAACTAGCCGGACCGAACGAGTAGGACCGAACTAGTTAACTTGACAATCGAACTAGTGACAACCGAACTAGAAGGACCGAACGAGTAGGACCGAACTAGGTATACTTTGACGATCGAACTAGTGATAACCGAACTAGAAGGACCGAACGAGTAGGACCGAACTAGTTACAAATTTTGTCAACCGAACTAGTGAAACCAACTTAAGTTTAAACTTAACAACTCGTTTTTTAAATTATACGGTTATTTCTTTGACTTGTAAAATCCCGTGAAACAAACACTTGTTTTCCCGGTTTTGTCAAGAATTGTAAAATCCCGTGTAGTTTCATTTCAAGGCTCAATAATCACATAACCAAACACAATTTCTTTCTACCACCGATCGATCAATCTGTAATCTTTTGGATACCACAATGACGACTCTTGCTGATAAGTCACTTCTCTCTGGAGGAGACAACAAACCACCGATGCTTGAAAAACACTTGTATGATTCATGGAAAAGCAGAATGGAACTGTATATGATGAATAGACCACATTAAATCATTTAATAGTGTAGATAATGTTGTCACTGGGATCACCAATTTCATCAGTAAATTCTTGGGTACAGTTAAATTCGGAAATGATCAAGTTGCAAAGATAATGGGTTTTAGAGACTATAAGATTGGGAATGTTACTATTTCAAGGGTTTATTACGTTGAAGGACTTGGGCATAATCTATTTTCTGTAGGACAATTCTGTGATTCCAATCTTGAAGTAGCTTTTCGTCAACACACATGCTTTATTCGCAATCAAGAAGGTGTTGATCTATTAACGGGATCTCGAGGGGATAACCTTTATACACTCTCACTTAGGAATATGATGGCATCCTCTCCCATTTATCTATTGTCAAAGGCAGTCTAAAACCAAGTCTTGGTTATGGCATCGTCGTCTATCTCACTTGAACTTTGGTGCTATCAATCATCTTGCGAGACATAGACTTGTACGAGGTCTCCCTAAGCTCAAGTTTGAAAAGGATCACTTATGTTCTGCATGTGCATTAGGCAAAAGTTCAAAGAAACCCCATGATATGTGCTTAATTACACATATCTTTTACCTCTAAAAACAAGCTTAAATGACCAAAAACAGACAAAAACTGCCAAAT
>BQNB010084341.1:0-28781 GCA_026074375.1 Tanacetum coccineum | reverse complement strand
AGAAATTTGGGATGGATTCGTGTGACCCTGTTGATACACCCATGGTGGATCGAATCAAACTGGATGAGGACCCCTTAGGGATTCCAGTATCTCACTGCCAGCAGACCCGACCTTGTATTCGTTGTATGCATGTATGCTAGGTATCATGCTTCGCCTACCAAAAAGCACCTTGAAGCACTTAAACGGGTCTTTCGGTATCTCAGAGGAACCATTAATTGGGGTCTTTGGTATCCGAAAGACACCGTTATGACACTAACAACCTATGCAGATGCGGACCATGCAGGTTGTCAAGACACACAAAGAAGTACGTCAGAAAGTGCTCAGTTCCTTGGAGATAAATTAGTCAGCTGGTCATCAAAGAAACAGAAGAGCACTGCGATTTCTACAACAGAGGCTGAATACATGGCCATGTCTGGATGTTGTGCTCAGATACTTTAGATGAGATCACAGCTTACATACTATGGCTTTGTCTTCAATAAGATTCCCCTGTATTGTGACAATCGCTGTCCAAGCACATTGACATACGACACCATTTTATAAGAGAGCAAGTTGAGAAAGGTATGGTTGAATTGTACTTCATGACGATGGATTATTAGCTCGCGGATATATTCACCAAAGCATTACCAAGAGAGCGGTTCGAATTTATCCTCCCGCGTCTTGGTATGAAGAGTATGTCTCCGGAAACTCTTAAACATATTCAGGAAGGAGAAGAGGAGTAAAAGATGGTCTTCCTATATCCTATGTAAATATGTACATATTCAAAACCAAAAAGAAAATACAAAAATATAAAACCTATAAAAACCTTAAAAAATCAGAAAATAGAAAATACCAAAAATAGTTTTTCAATACATGTCTTCCGTTTATCGATAACATTTACGGACCTAGAAATATCATTCAATAATGACACGGGTCTTTAAATGAAGCTCGAACGAAAGTTCAAACTTTTCAAAACATGTCTTTATGGCTTGCAGTTATTTCAGGCTGCAACTCGTTTTTTAAATTGAGGAAAGCATGTCACCAAAAAGATGGTTGTTCCTGACAACGGGTGATTCAGTTCTCCCGGGCATGGATTACGTTATATCCATGCAAATTCGATCTAATGTAAGCTTCAGTTCATTATTTTCTGATACGGAAGAGAAGTCCTCTATCTATCCTTATAATTTTCTGTCTATGATTCTTCAGAAAATTATTTGGATTTCACATGGTGGTTTAATGTTGTTGGAAAATCAATCGGACTTGTGTTTTCATAAATTTGATACTCAATCAACGACTACAGCTCTTTCGGTAGAAAACGGGTCATTGATTGAGGGGGAGAGTATTTTTTTCAAAATTTATGACATCTAACGGGCATTTTTATACATCGTATAAATAATTGAGAAAGGTTTTGTATCTATTGGAGTTACATTTTAAGGGGGAGTTAAACATGTGTTAACTCAAAAAGGCCACATGTGTCAGTTATATGCAAGTATAGGGTCTTATGTGCTATTTGCTATTTGTTTCCTAGACTCATAAAATATAAAGGACCATTTGTGCCATTTATGCATCTTAAATAATCCCTTAGTAATACTTATGCCCTAAATAGAAAAGAAAGTAGAAAGTGAGGGGCCAAATCTGCCAATTGATGAAAGGTTAACCTAACTATAAAAGGCCCTCTGCGTTTTGACCTGGTCAAACCTCCAAAAATCCAGTCAAACAATTTTCACATTTTTCTCTCAACCCAAAATGCAACATATTGCGATTTGCTTGATTCGTGGCCTTCTGTGTGTTATCGTGTTTAGGTAATGTTTGGCTATTGTTCGTTATCATCTAAACATTCCTTATCTATATCAACATGGCCTAAATCTCATTTAAACTCAAGTTTTGTAGATTCTCGTGCATATTCATCATCGAATTCCTGGTTAGTGTTTGAATATGTGTTTGGACTGCTGGGTTAGCTTTAGATTACACTCATGATGCTTCATGGATGTCTTAAATTGATTCCCGAATCGTTATTTTATGGCCCTTGTGATTTTCGCATAAAGTTTGACTTTTTTAGTCAAAATCGTGATCGTTTGATATGTGTGGTGACCTATTATTGTTGTTAAAGTGGTTAGTGAGTTCTATAGAATGCAAATCATGATCGGGTTATGCCTTGGAATGCCTAGATAGTGAGCTTAGAATCTGCGTATTTGAATGTTCTTGATTGCGTTTTGGTAGAATATTCATGGTTGCGTTTTGCTTTATGGTTCTAGGTTGCGTTTTGTTATAATGTTCTTGATTATGTTTTGCCTGAGATTCTAGATTGCGGTTTGTCTGTTCATATTCCTATCGCGTTTAGAATATAATCGATTAATCACAGGTCAAAACGCAGTCATTGCGTTTTGCTTTGAAGACCATTAAAATATTAAGACCCTCATTTCGAAATTTTTTTAAATGATTGCGTTTTGTATATTTTGAATATAATATTACCTGCGTTTTGCCTGTTGCGATTTGGTTCTTGCGTTTTAAATGGACTGCGTTTTGATTATTTTTAATAAAATATTCATTGCGTTTTGATGGACTGCGTTTTGCCTTATTGATGTCTGCGACTTGTGTGTGATTGCGTTTTGCTGACCAACTGCGTTTTGTGTCTTGCGTTTTGCATAGTGTGTCTTAACCTCTGCGTTTTGTCTAGTATTGCTTGACAATTGCGATTTGGTAATTATGGTTTGGTCATTGAGTTTGGTCTTCTCTTCCATGAGTTAACCTCCGTTGACTCAAGAGTTGACCAAATCTATTGATCAACACTTTAATATGATCTTAGTGTCCTTTTTCCAGGATTTAGTCCATAACTGATTAACTCCTGAGCACTTGCTCACATCTAACATCTCTGTTCTGTATGTATGCCTTTCTGTGGATGTGATTGTGCAGATACAATGGCTGAGGTTAATGTTAATGCTCTTGCTGAACAAGCACCTGCTATGGCACCACCCACTCGTACTGATGATCAGATCCTGCCTCGCAGCAGATGGGTGCCTGTAGGAAAAAGCAACTGCTATTTGGATGTAGAAAAGTCACAGAGCAATCTAATCTACAAGATTGTTGTAGATATTCTGAAGCACACCAACTTCTTCAGAGCCTTCACTGCTTCCTCGACAATTCCATCGATCTATATTCAGCATTTTTGGGACACTGTTTGATATGTCAAAAACACCGGGAGTTATAGCTGTCAACTAGATGAGCAATGGTTCGATCTCATCAAAGACACACTCAGAGACGCCCTTCAGATCACACCAGTCGACAACAACAATCCATTTTCTTCCCCACCAACACCTGAGGCTCTCATCAACTTTGTTAACGATCTGGATTACCCGACAGTTGTCAGAACCTTATCTGTTGTCGTTACTAATGACATGTTTCAGCCATGGATGGCACTCACTACGATCATTAATCTATGTCTTACGGGTAAGACTTCAGCGTTTGAGAGACCAAGAGCTTCGGTGTTACAGATTCTTTGGGGCGTCGTCAATCGGGCCAATATTGATTATGTATAGAGGATATGGGAAGAATTCACTCAATCCATCCACTCTTTCGTTGAAGACATAAAGAATCTGGCACTGCACACTCAGGGGAAGAAGAAAGCCAATCCTCTTATGATCCCAAGTATTAGGTTCAGCAAGCTGATCATTCATCACTTACAAAGCAAGCACAAATTCCACCTGAGGCCAGACTCTCCACTTCATTTGCCTTATGAAGAGTATGTTCTTGGATATCTCAAGTTTAGTCCTAAGGGAACCAAACGGGAAGTCTTTGGGATGCCTATTCCAAATGAACTTATCACTGCTGACATTCGAGGTAGGCAATACTACAAAGAGTATCTGGAGAAAGTAGCTAAGCATCAAAGATACCTTTTTGGTGAAGAAGTTAGTGATCCTGACTCTCCTGCACCTAAACCTGCTAAGGCCACCAAACCTAAAGCAACCAAGCAATCAAAGCCTTTAGCACCTAAAGCAGCACCAGTCACAAAGTCTGCAGCCGCTAAGGCTCCCAAGACCACTGCTTCTTAACCACCCAAACCAACACATGCAACAACTGAACCCTCTAAGAAAGACCAAAGTAAAAAGCGTAAACTGGTCAAGGAGTCTTCTGAGGCACCATCTCTAGCCAAACAACCTAAAGCTGGTAAGGTGATAAAGAAGCGAACGCAAAAGAGCTCTCTTCAGTTGGTAGATGAGTTCGTAGATGAAGGTGTTCCAGTGAATGAACCCAGGTTTGGTGACGAAGAGGATGATCTGCAAAAGGCAGTGGAAGAAAGTTTAAAGGATGTTCACGCTGCACACCAGGGTCCACTCCCACCGGTGGTGATCAGAGAACCTGAATCTGAAAAATTTCAACCGCTCCCGGAGGTACAAGGAAAGGGGAAAGAGAAAGTCGGTGAAGAACAAGCTGCTCAAGTTCTACTCAACCTTCAGACTCCAAAGAAAAAGAGCCTTGCTGATCAATATATCTTCCAAAGGCGTACTTTTGCACCGACTAAACCTTCAGTTCATGATGAATCTTCTTCATTATATGCAGAACTTGGTCTGACTGACAGTGAGACGAAATATGATGAGGAAGTGCCAGGGATTGATGCTGGAGATCAAGACGAAGGCCAGGCTGGACCAAACCCTGGTATACAAGATGAAGGCCAGACTGGATCAAACCCTGGTGATGCTGCAGTGTCTCAACCTCAATCTAGTCATGCAGTTCATGCTGGACCAAACCGTGAACACATGGACTTTGAGGTCACTGATACTTCAATTCAACAAAACCCTGAGTAAATAGATGAAGAGTTCACTACAACGGCTTACCCAAATGTTCAGGAGAACCTTAAACTCCCAACTGAAGATTAAGTAAGACTTGAAGAACCTGCAAGCTCCGCTAGAACCTTGTCTTCTCTGCTAAATCTTTACAAGGAACTTAGCTTCGCCGATCAGTTCCTTGTGGAGAAGTCACAAGAAGACGAACCTGAGAAAACCAATACTGAATCGGAGGTTCAGTCAATGGTCACGGTTCCCATTCATCAAGACACCTCTTCTGTTCCTCTAATGACCACTACGGTTATTGATCTCTCAGTCTCTCAACCAGTCTCCACAACTGTTCAAGCACCACTACCAACATCAATAGCAACTGTCACAGCAATCACAACAACAACATCTCTTCTACCTCCACCAACTCAACCACAACAAGGCTCCTCAGATTCGATCTTAATTCAGCGCATCGGTGAGCTTGAACAACATATGGCAGATCTGCTACAAGACAACTTAGCCGTGGAGGAAAGATTGGACAAACATGGGTCCAAATTGTACAAATTAGAGAATCTTGATATTCCCCATCAGTTGAGCAAAGCAGTGGATGAAATTGTTACGGATACTGTTGACTGGGCCATTCAAGCTCCACTCAGGGATCACTTTAGAGATTTGCCAGAAGCTGACATGAAAGAGATTCTTCACCACCGCATGTGGGAAACTAAATCCTACGAAGCTCATGAAGATCACAAGAAGCTGTACGAAGCTCTGGAGAAGTCAATGGACCATGATCACTCTGAACAGCTCCTAACTGATTTGGCTGAAGCACGAAGAAAGAAGAAAATGAGACATGAGTCACCAAAAACACCACTTGGATCTCCACCTCATTAGCCACCCCCCTCATCCACCACCTGCAGGTCCATCTAGAACTTCAAGAGCTTTTGGCACTTCTGGATCGTCTCAACTGCCACCTCCTCCTCCACCTCTATCCACCAACCAGAGTGATCAGTCCAAAAGCATAGCTGCCCCAAGCCCCTCAAAGACAGCGACTTCAGCTGAATATACGGTTTGGACGACCACTTCACAAGACTTAAGCCGTTTGTCTTATCACTTCCTGAAGATCTACATATGGATGCTGATTCCGCTCTCGAAGAACATGTACATTCGTCTGATGATGAAGACATTGGGAATGATCACATTCCCAAGGTAATTTTAAAGCAAGATTGGTGGAAGCCACTTCTTGAGGAAGACAAACCTGCTACACCAGAACCTGCCTGGTCCATTCCATCATCTGACCTGCCTATCCCAATGAACAACTAGGCATCTGCTCTTGCATCCACCTATGCACCTCCACCAGAGAACTCGTTACTTGCTTATACCGGTGACATGGAAATCTTTATGGACTAGTTTTGTAAAAAGCAAGGGATCACAGAACTTACACAAAAAGACATAGAAGGCCCTGCATTTGAAATCGTCAAAGTCTTCCATCTCAATGTGATTCATCTCCAGTACCAAATGGAAGAATGCCATAAACTCCTCACCGATCAAGTGGACGATGCAATCATCAAGCATAATGTCAGCAAACCACTACCACTGGGTGGTCAGCCAGGGCAAGTCACAATTCAAGCTAAATTCTTCTTTAACAAAGATTTGAAGTATCTAAGATATGGTAGCAAGGGTGGCAGACCGGCGTTGTCAATCTCAAAGATGAAAGCGACATGTTATCTTGATGTTGGTTTAGAGCAAATGGTACCTGATCAGATATGGATTGAAGAAGCATGCAAGTATGACATTGCTGCTATGTATGGTATTTATCACTGGTGGTTCCAAAGACAACGATTCTACATTGACAGACACACCTTTGAGGATAACCGCAGAGCTGTACGGACTCATATATGCATTTTAAGTGTTGTCAGAATTGAAGTTTTTTCCTTATATGGGTACGATTACATGAAGACGATCGTCCTTCGTAGACATAATCTTAATGAATATATTATTGTGGAAAGGGACTTCAAATATCTATACCCGAGTGACTTTGAAGATCTGTACTTATTGAATCTTCAAGGTCATCTGAACCATCTTCCACCCCAAGATAAGAAGATTCTCTCTACTACAGTCAACTTATGGATCAGAAACTTGGTTATCAGACAACGGGTAGAAGACTTCCAACTGGGGATTGAGAGCTACCAGACTCAACTAAACCTCACCAAACCTCAATGGGATGCAACTGGTTTTGAGTTCAAGCACGACTTCACCGTAATTGACTCTCCAAGAGCCGTCACATTTAGGCATAAATATGTAGTTCAGATGATCATGCGCTTCAATGTGATCCACAAGTTTAGCGATGGCACTCTGCAATAGATTGATGAGGCATTGGACTACCAGGTCAAGGAATTCAAGGTCAACAGGATGAATCCAGGTTTAAACATACGGTTTTGGACAAGGAAAGATGTCGAAAGAAGCAAGGAGTTCATGTTTTCCATTCAGAAACGGTTTAAGATAAGGAGGATCTTCCATAACCTGGAAAGCTTTGTTGGTGGACGAATAAGAGAAGGAGAATACAAACTTTTGCAGAGAACCGAATGATCACATCATCTCTGCAATCAAGGTCCATCTATTGTGGGGTATTCTTCTACATGTTGTTGTAATATGTACATTATACAGTAGTGATTAAGATGTGTTTCGTGTCAGTACATTTGGTTTTTCTGAGTTTGTGTCAAATCTTATAACCATTAGAACAAACTCATCATAACTGACACGAACTATGTCCCTCCATAATTAAGGGGGAGCATGAATATGTTCCATATAGGCTTGTATAAATCAGACACATTTTCTCCTAAATTTTTCTAACATATTTAAATCAATTGAGATTTTAAATCTCAAACGGTTTGAAATTTTTGATCAGGGGAGAAAATGTGATTTTAATATGAAAATATGATAAAAATGTGATCTTTTGGACTCAAGTGTAGGCTCTCCCATATGTGCTAAACTCTTTTGAATATCGATGCACATATAGAGGGGGAGCGAATGGTGTATGATGGAAATTGTAGAAATACAAAAGACCGACCCTGTAATTATTCTATCAGAGTTATAAGGATGGTAAGGTTAGGTAATCGTTCCCACGATCCCGCTAGAGCCAGAGGGATTTTTCCAGGGACAACTTACTAGTTAGTGTAGAAGTCCTTAGGTATGATTAAAAAGGAGTAATGTGAGAATAAGGGAATAGTGCGGACTGAGATAGAGCTAGTATTGGAACATACCCAACAAGGTACTAGTAATGAAGTCTCGATAAGCACTGAGGGGGTTGAAGAATGAAAAAGAAATGTTAAGATAAAGGGTGAAAAGAAAGTAGCCCTCCTTAAACATTAGGCAGAAACCGGGGTCACTACATATGCTGTCAGAATTACATGGTTGATTGCTGACATTGAAGACAAGTATCATGGACCCAGTGATATGCTGCACAACCCTCCTTAGCCACTCAAGATCCCTCAAAGGATTCTTTTTTCATTTCTCACAGAGATCAATGCATTTCTATCGTCTCTTTCACTCTGAGTTAGATGATATTGAAAAGGTGGCAGTCCGCTCTAGCCTTCGACTACTAAAACCAAAAGTGCACTATTGAGTCTAGAGCCATGAGATCATCCATAAATCTCGTTAGGACACTAATACAAACTATGCTTGTTCATCACACACTGTGATAACAAGCAAGATCTTAAGAGTCCTACGCATTATCCTTGTGGTATTGCCAGAACACCAAGTGATACGTAAGTACTCACAATGAAGATGGAAATCCTTCTAGATCCATCATCAAACAAGCTCTTGGTAGGTAACTTGTGAGATCCTCTTAAGGATCAAACTTGTGACAACAAGAAAACAACGATGGGGCAATTCCAAGTGAATCAAACTTGTTCCAGTATATGAATTGATGAGTTATTTTTTGAAAAACCTTTTGATGTGCTCAACAACTGATTTTCGAGCACATTAACTGTGTATATCTTTCAAAACAAATATGTTTCTGATGAAATTTGATCTTATGATATAAAACTTTCGATGCGTTACAAAAACTCTTTTCTGAGTGACACGCGACTGATTTTTAAATCAATTTCTCATTAATCAGTGGGTTTCTAATTTACTGGTTCACTCACTCCGTGCTTTGTCTACTTTGAGACGCTTCGGTTTGAGAACGGCTAGCACAGCTGCGAAACCCTATCAAGGAGATTCTTTAGAATTCTACCTGATCATAGGCAGTATTTATACTGATTAACGGGGAACCGTGGTTCTTGCAACCTTATTCAACGAAAGTGAACAAAGACACTTTCGTTTGTTTATTACTAACATATACATGCAGGAATCCCGACGGTAGCAACTGCTGGCAAGAGACACATCGATTCATGACCCCATGCTCACACATCATATTCTTAATCATGGACATTATGATAACTGAAAGAACTACAACATAGCTTCCACAACTCTGATGCTTGCTATCATGATCCAGAAAAGTGTGAGCATGCCGGTCTGAAGGTCACAACATCACATGGAGGCAATACCACTCTACAAGGATGATTTAGAGATTTGCTATGACTGATGACCTCAAAGAAAGCTCAAAGATCACACAAGTCAATGGAACCATAATCAAAGATCACTACATAATGTACAAAGGAATCAAAGAATGAAGAATCAAAGATTACGAGCTAAAGTCAGAAGATCAAGACTTAGAATGCTAGACTTCAAATTGTATTTTCTGGGGTGACCTCCCTTAGGGGGAGATTGTTAGGTTTATGAAAAAGACCCAGTCACCCTGTGTATTGTCTAGAAAATCATAGCTTGTAGTTTAAACGTAAGCGTATGACTCATGGTATTGGGCTGAGTCTTTTACCCACTTGTAAGCCCATACCATAGCCCATTAGGGCATCTAAACTCTTGTATAAAAGCCTCTTTCCAGCCATGGAAAGAGGTTGGTTGTTCATTTTATCAAACACACACATAAGGTGTAGTTTCTCTCACTAGAACTCACTTTCTCTCTCTACAAATTCGGCCAACCCCTAGATCATTGATTGTGTTATGATATCCAATATACTACAATTGGTATCAGAGCACATGGGATGATTAGCTAGATTGTGTGTGCGTTTTCTTGGTTAGATTAGATCAAAAGTTTGGTTTTTGAAGGTTTATGGTCTCATTCTTGACACTCTTTGATTCTCACGTTTGTGGTGTTAAAGTTGGTGTTTTTATAGTTGTTATAGCCTTCTAGGATCAAGTTGTGCAAAAGAAACCAAGCAAAAACGTTCAAAAGGGTGATTTTTAGGTGTTTTTAGGTGAAAAAGTTCGTATTTTTCTTGACTGCGTTTTGTCTCACTGGCAATTTCTTGGTTGCGCTTTGCTTCTTGCGTTTTGTCAGAAAAGTACACTGCGTTTTGTTGTTTTGTAAAGTACAACTGTACTACCTTTTGTCTTATTAGGGGGTTGCGTTTTGTGCTATGCTTTTTTCTAAAGTTGAAGACCCTTATTGGCGTTTTGGTGGAAAGAATCTTGGCAAAAAATTCTCCATTGCGTTTTGTCTAAACTTCTTCGTTGCGTTTTGTCTAAGCTTCTAGATTGCGTTTTGGTTCTGCGTTTTGGTTATTGAAGGTTGCGATTTGGATCTGCGTTTTGTCTAAAGTTGAAGACCCTTATTGCGTTTTGGTGGAAAGAATCTCTGGCAAAAAAAATTCTCCATTGCGTTTTGTCTAAGTTTCTAGACTGCGTTTTGTCTAGGACTCATCATTGCGTTTTGTCTTAACTTCCAGACTGAGACTTGTGTATTACATTTCGTAAACTTAATTAAACCAAACCAAATCACAATCAAACAACATATCACCTAATCCAACAAACAATCATCACTTTTAAATCTTCGCTAATCATTGTACGATCAAAAGTTATATAAACAACAAACAATCAATCATGTATAGTAATTCTGTGATATTCAAGCGGGCCGGGTTCCGATACCGCCCTCCTATGCTTGATAGGACTGATTACGAATCATGGTCACAAAGAATCTGGTTGTATTATAGAGAAAGGAAAGTGGAGTTTACATTCTTCAGTCGATTGATCAAGGTCCATTTCAGCTTGGAGTCACCAGGAACACACTAGGTACCACACCTGAAAGGGGTGTTCTTCTTAGACCAGAAAGGGCTCGAACTTATGATGGTCTTAATGATAATGAAAAGAAACAATTCGATGCCGATGTCCGTGCAACAAACATTGTGCTTCAAGGATTACCCAAAGACATCTACAATCTCATCAATCACAACATTGAAGCAAAAGCAATATGGGACAATGTCAAAATGCTTCTCGCTGGATCTGTAACTCACCAAAAAAGATAGAGAATTTAATTGTATGATTGAAATTTGAACGCTTCAAGATGCTTCCTGGTGAAAATATCAATGAGTACTATGTCCGGTTCCACAAGCTTGTTAATGACATAAGGAATATCAGGATGATTATGCCTAACATTCAACTAAACTCCAAGTTTGTAACAATATGTCCACCTGAATGGAAATAGATTTGTCACAACAGTTAAATGTACATAGGTCTGAAAGAGACAAATTATGAACAACTGTATGCATACTTAAAACAACATGAGAAGCATGTTGTACAAGATCGACTGATAATTGAAAGAATCACTCCACCCACTAATGATCCTCTTGCCTTTGTCTCAAGTGTGAAACCCTACTCCTAACCGTCACAGAGTCAGTCTCTTCAATATCAATCATCCACAACACCTTCTCAGTCTCAAAATGTCCAATCAATAACATATCCACAATTTGCTGAACCATCATCACGGACACTGGATACACCCAAAACTGATGAGATCTTAACACCTCTCACCAAAAATTTGCAGCTACTCACCCAATCATTCAGAGAACCCTCCACAAACAACACAACTAACTCGAACCTCATTCTAACACTCGAAATTTTCTAGCAACCATTCAGGATGGTCATATGTGGTTCAGAATGTTCAAGGACAACAGAATCAGAATCAGAGGTACTTTGCTCAGGGAAATGGTGCAGCAGGTTTTGGAGGTACACAGAATAGAGCTGGGTATGCTAATGCATGTCAGGGAAAACCATCAAGTGTTTAAAACTGTGATGGGACAGGGCATATTGCACGGAAATGCACTCAGCCGAAGCGTCCACAGAATTATGATTATTAAGGACAAGATGCTGCTGATGCAAGCCCAAGAGAATGGAGCAGTGCTGGATGAAGAAGAGTTACTCTTTCTGGTTGGAGAACAACCCAACACTTTTGATGCTGATGTGGATAACCAACCTGTCAGGGATTTGGCTCAGAATGAAGATAACATTTTCCAGGCAGATGAGTGTGATGCTTTTGACTCAGATGTTGATGATGAACCTACTGCTCAGTCTATCTTCATGGCCAATCTGTCATCAGCTGGGCCAACAAATCTACAAGCTAGCTCATCTGATGCATCAATATTATCTGAGGTACCTGATCTGGAAAATGCTAATGTTGCTAGTAATAATGATCAGGTCGAGCATGAGATTCATAGCGAAGTACAACAGTCAACTGTTATTGACTCAAATAATGCTGATATGGGTAATAGTAATGTTATCCCATATGAACAATATCTGACCACCAATGACGTTTCTGTTGTACCAAGTTGTGCATCTTCTGCTCCAAATACTGCATATGTGTTGATTGATAATAATGTGCACACTCCTAATGAACCGTCAGTAATAGAACTAGCCATATATAAGGAACAAGTTGTGATATATGAACAACGTGCTAAGTTTGAACTTATTGAACGGGAGCAGAGAATGGATGATCAAATGCGTATACTTATACAAGATCGTAATCGAATGAAAGAAAAACTAAAACAGGAGCTACATTCCGTTAAGCTACAGCTTAACCACTATATTAGAAGTCAAATGGTAATACAAGAAAATGTAAATACTTTAAAACAGACTTTTAAGCAAAGAGAGTCACAACTTCTGAATGATTTTTCAAACCTAAAAAAGCTAAAGGATAAACTTGAAAATAAGTTAAACACACAAGATCAATCCATTCAAACTTTTCATATGATGCTGAAACCTAAAAAGTTGTGTGAACAATATTCGGAAATAGCCATAGGTGCACAGAACCCATTTTACCTTAGAAAGGCCAAAGTGGCTCAACCAACACTTTATGATGGTAATGAAATTATTAATCCGGACCATGACCCTACAAATGTCTCATCATCTAAGGAAGACCTAGAGTTAGCCGAGTTAGCTAGGCAGAAAATGCATGAGAAAATGAATGACCCCGTGTGTGTGGAAAAGAGGATTAAGTACATATCTCCTAATTATTCCAAAGAGAACTTCCTTGCAACTTTCACCCACACATTACCCAATAACCCATGTTTTTGGTCCATAGATCTAGAAAAACGTAAGGCCGAAGAGCTAAAGGCAAATACCCCACCCTTGCCAGTTTTACCACCTACGACTGTGTATCCTCCCAATACACCTGTCCATCTGGTCCCCCGAATGCTTCCAACCACAAGTCAAGTAAATATTGGTCTATATGTAATTACTCAACTTTTTTAGGACTTTGAAAAGACTTGTAAGAAACGAATTACACCAACAGGAATAACTGAAGGGGAAAGGGGTTTTGAGCAAACTAAACGGTGTTACTTAACGGAAGTCATTCCATTTTTCAATCTACTCAAAGAACATTTTCACAGTGTTCAAAAATCATGTGTCACTGAAGTTAGAGCAATGAAAGTAGTTTTTGAAAATATGGAAGCGGAAGTAGACCAGAATGTTGTAGACAAAAAATATGGGGAGATTAAACGTAGGAATATCCTCATCATGAATGAGAATTTAATTGCTGAGTCCAAAGATGTGTTTTATACTGCAACTGATTCTGTGTTAAATGTATCTAGATTTTCTGACATGCATGATCCACTCACTATTGCTCAAAATCGTATTGCCGACCTTGAATCTAAAAATTTTAATCTGAGAAACAAGATTCAAAATGATGATCATGACTCAATGATAAAACACTTTTCCAAACTTGAAATGTTAAATCACTTTCATCTTACCAATTAAGTATTCAAAATACTCACAGAACGTTTTGGAAACAAATAAACCAGTGAGTTCGGATGCTCCTCATTTGATTCACTGTTTGTGATCGGGGAACTAAATGAACAGATTCAAAGTTGAGGCAAAAAGATTTGTGAATATTAGGATGAAAATATCTCGCTTACACAATGAAAAATAGTGACCCAGATCCCATTTTTGACTTTAAGGCCTTATTTTCTCAGAACAAAGATTTAACTACAAAGCTCAATGCCCTTCACGATCTCAATGAACGCTATAGGGTAGAAAATGCAAAAGTTAAGCAGCATTATAAGGAATTGTATGATTTAATTAAAATAACGCGTGCCAAAACTACTGACAAGAACAACTCTTTGTTATCTGAAATTGAAAACCTTAAGGCTCAAACTTATAGTTTATTCCAATGTGTCACTATTACCTGATAGCAAACCTAAAGTGCTTGGCTCCTGGTAGATATTCCTATAGATGTGAACCAATTCCTCCTCGACACAAGGATTAATTGGGAAGTACATCTACCCTTTATCAAACCCCTTAGGAAAATGTAGGAAAAAACCCTTCGCAAAATAGTAGAGGACGCTAAGGTGGATGGTCATTGGATACCTCTCTTGCATCTGCTTGCCATTACACTAAACACTCTCAGGAGCTGTTAGAATATGTAATAGGCACGTATCCTAAAGACTTTAGCTCTAGTAATAAACAGAATGCCTCTACCACTTCACTTAGGAAAAACCGAGTTACTTTTGTCGAACCATGTGAAACCTCAACTCAAAACACACCGCCACCAGTTGAGCACCAAAAAATAATTTGGACTAATGCCACCTGGAATTCCCCTTCTACAGGAGTAAAAGGTGCCCAGCAGCAGAGGTCCAAAGACTAGGGAGCAATACAAAGAAAGATAAGACCTTGCCAGCTAGAAGTGCCTTGAAATAAGTAGAAGCCCATTCTAGGATGAATAAGTCGAATGAGAAACAAAAGAATCATGTTGATTCTAGTATTAGCTATAAGCGTACTGTAATTAATTCGAATTCTAAACTCTTGCAAATTGTAACAATTGCTTAATTTTTATTTATCATGATAATGTGTTGGCGTTTGGGATGTTTGTGAAGCAATCCCCTGCCACTAAAGTGTGGTGGGTTAAACAGATTAAGCAAGTTTGGAAGGCTACAGGGAAATTGTTTACCACTATCAGTTATCAGTGGCGACCCACTGGCAGACTATTACCTTTGGGAGATCAGTGGCCTTTAACTAGGAATACTCCACCTAAGGTCTTGCCTACAAAATAATGGAAGCCCACTGGTAGACTTCTCCCATTAGGAAGACAGTGCCCTTTAGTTAGGTCTACTGCTCTTAAGAGTGACTATTTGCCAGCTGATCCACAAGAAACTATTGCCCTTGTAGCGTATAATCTTGCGTGCACTAACCAACCGGACCCCAATTGCAATTGGGGATCCAATGTATCCAAATCTCCATTTTCGCCTTTGTTCAAATGCAGGTTGTACAGATCGTTCTTTGGTATTTGGACTCAGGCTGCTCAAAACATATGATTGGAGATCGTTCACGGCTCAGGAATTTTGTGAAAAAGTTTATCGGGACTATTCGATTTGGAAATGACCATTTTGGTGTAATTATAGGTTATGGGGATTATGTCATTGGTGACAGTGTAATTTCTAGGGTATACTATGTAGGACTTGGACACAACCTTTTCTCTATCGGTCAATTTTGTGATTTAGATCTTGAAGTTGCTAAGAAGCACCATGTTTTCGTCGAGACTTAGATGGTGTCGACCTTATTAAAGGAAGTCATGGCACGAACTTATACACCATTTCTGTTGAAGATATGATGAGGTCCTCTCCTATTGGATTACTTTCTAAAGCCTCCAAGAACAAATCTTGGTTATGGCATCGCCGCCTGAATCACTTAAACTTTGGCACCCTCAATGATCTTGCTCGTAAAGATCTTGTTAGAGGCTTACCTCGGTTGAAGTTTGAAAATGATCATTTGTGTTCTGCATGCCAACTTGGAAAGAGCAGGAAAGCTACCCACAAACCCAAGATGATTAACACCATTATGGAAGTTTTACACACCCTTCTTATGGATTTATGCGGACCGCTGAGAGTGCAGAGTATAAATGGGAAGAAATACATTTTTAGTAATAGTCGATGACGACTCCAGGTTTACAGGCGTTGAAGTTTTTGAGATCCAAGGATGAGACTCTTGCTTTTGTAATCAACCAGTTAAAACAACTTCAAGTTGGTCTCAACAAAACTGTCAGGTTCGTGCGGACTGATAATGGCACCGAATTTGTGAATAAAGCCTTATCTAATTACTATGAAAGTGTCGGCATTACCCACGAGAAGACAGTTCCGAGAACTCCTCAGCAGAATGGCGTTGTTAAACGAAGGAATCGCACCCTTGTTGAAGTTGCTCGGATAATGCTGATATTTCTCCAAGGTCCCTGTTTCTTTTAGCAGTAGCTGTGGGCTACTGCTATTTACACCAAAAACCGATTCCCTTATACATACTCTTCACAACAAAAACCCCTTATTGATCTAGTGCATGACATTAAAACCGGATCCTCTTTCCTTCGTATATTTGGGGGCTCTCTGCTACCCAATAAACAACACGAAGATTTGGCAAATTGAAAGCTTAAGCAGACATTGGGTTCTTAGTGGGTTTAGCACAAACAGAAAGGTTACAGAATCTATATCATACGGACCTGACAATAATCTATGGAAAACTATTAATGTGTACATTGATGAGCTGACTGAAGTAAACGGCTCCCTGTACACTCCAGTTTGGAACCCGCACTAACTTTTGAACCTGGACCTATCAGTTCTGGGCTCGTACCCAATCCTCCTCCTGCTGCTCCTTATGTACCTCCTACCAATAAGGAACTGGAGATTTTGTTCCAGCCTATGTTTGATGAATATTTTGAGACTTCCACGGTTGATCCGTTGGTACCCTGCTCCTGTAGGCTCAAGCTCTTGTCTACTACCGGTCCTTCAGTATCCATACCATGATCAAGAGGCACAATCGGAAGTAATTCATATCATCTTCGGATTCATCAATCCTATTAGTACATCAAGGTGTTGTAGCTGAGCTTCGTTTGAAGTAAAATCCTTTTGCTGCGGCGATCCGAACCATTTGTTAATTGTGTTCGCCCAGATCATAATTGAAGCTCATCTTCTGGGGTAATCCGAGAACTAAATCCAACCAAAACCCTCAGCCTATGAACATCTCCGAAAATGAATCGCCTCCCATACTATTGATAATATTATTGGGAACTTCTCGGACCGTATCCATCTCGGAGCAGCTTGTACAGATTGCTTTGTGGTGCTTCTTTAATTCAGTATTGTCCAATGTCGAACAGAAAAACTTCTACTTGTTGTTACTGAAGTCTCTGGTTTCAAGCCATGCAAAGATGATAATCCATGAATTTCGATCGACTGGACGTTATGGAATTAGTACCACTCATGACTGTGCAATGATTATTGCATTCATGTGGATTTTATAAGGTGAAAATTGTCGAGTATGGTGACGTGTTGGGGGATAAACAAGGCACGGTCTTGTAGAGCGAACGGATATTCGTCTGGTAAAATAATAAAATCTAAAAATATAAAAAAAGTCTTGATTTTGGAAGAAATCCTTTGCCACCGGTCGCCAGACTGAATGCTATCAGAATATTTCAGCCAATGCTCAGTAAAAACATGACAGTTTTATCAAATGGATGTATAAAACTACATTCTTTAAATGGCGAGCTTAAAGAAGTAGTCTATGTAGCCACCTGAAGGCTTCGTTGGACCCTGTGTCCACATTAATGTCTACCGTTGAGAAATCTCGTTACGGTGTTACAAGCAGGCACCCGGGGTGGTATGACACTTTGTCTAGTTTACTTCTGGCACATGTTTTCTCAAGGGTGTGGTCGATCCAACCTGTTCATTGGACATACAGGCAATCACACTCTTCATGTTCAAATATATGTTGATGATATAATATTTTCCTAGACCGATCCCAAAGACTGTGACTGTTTCTCTATTGAAATGAGCTCCAATTTAAATGTCGATGATGGGTTAATAGCCTTTTGCTTTGGTTATCAAATTTCTCAAAAATCCTAGAGGCATTTTTATAAATCAATCGAAATATGCTTATCGAGATGATTAAAGAAATTTAATCTTCATAAGTGACCCTGTTTGACATCCCATTGTAGGCGAACAAAACTGGATGAGGACCTTTCAGGGATCCCTGTTGACCAGACCTAATATCGCAGTATGATTGGATCCCTGATGTATCTCATAGCCAGTAGACCTGACCTAGTTTTTTTTGTGTGCATGTGTGCTACATATCAATCTAAGCCCTACTAAAAAGCACCTTGAAGCAGTTAAAAGGGTCTTTCGCTTATCTCAAGGATCCATAAAATATGGGTCGTTGGTACAGAAAAGACACCGTCTCATGGCACTAACAAGCATATGTAGACGCAGATCATGCATGGTATTGTAGGTTTATCTAAGACACTCGAAGAAGTACATCTGGCAGTGCTCAGTTCCTTGGTGATAAGTTAGTAAGCTGGTCATCAAAGAAGCAAACTAGCACGTCCATCTCGTCTATAGAGGCCGAATACATCGCGATGTCTGGATACTGTGCCTAAATCCTATGGATGCGGTCTCAATTATCGGATTATGGCTTTGCATACAATCACATCCCTTTGTATTGTGACAACAAGAGTGCCATAGCTCTTTGCTGCAACAACGCCCAGCACTCCAAGTCTAAACATATCAATCATCGTCCGTTACACATTTCATCAGGAACAAGTGGAAATAATAAGGGAGTGGTTGGAGTTGAAATTTCGTGAGGATAGAGTATCAACTGGCGGATATATTCACTAAGGCTCTGCCCAGAGAACGATTCGAATTCATTCTCTCGCGGCTTGGCATGAGGAGTATGAAGCCAGAGACACTCAAACGTCTTCAGGATGATCAAGATGAGTAACGGATTTGCTTATATTCAAAATCAAAAAGAAAATACAAAAATATAAAACCCACAAAAATCCATTAAAAAAATGCCAAAAATAGTTTTTCAAGACATGTCTTCCGTTTATCGATAACATTTACGGTCCTAGAAATGTCATTTAATAATGACACGGGTCTTTAAATGAAGCTCGAACGGAAGTTTAAACTTTTCAAAACATGTCTTTATGGCTTGCAGTTATTTCAGACTAAAACCCGGTTTTCAAAATGAGGAAAGCTTATCGCCAAAAAGACGGATGTTCCTAACAACGGGTGATTAAGTTCTCCCGGGCATGGATTACTTTATATCCGTGCACCCTTGATCTAATGTACGCTTCAGTGCATTATTTCTTGATCCAAAAGAGAAGTCTTCTGTTTATCCAAATGATTTTCCGTCTATGATTCTTCAGAAAATTATTTGTGTTTCAAAAGTTAGAAAAGTTGTGTTTGAAAATCAATCAGACCTGAAGTTTTCAAAATTTTACTCTCACTCAACGACTACATCTCTCTAGATAGAAAACGGGTCATTGATTGAGGGGGAGAGTGTTTTTCAAATTTTATGACATAAAACGAACATATTAAATCATCATATACTTAAACAGAAATGATTTTGTATTTAAATAGGGTTATAGATTGAGGGGGAGTTAATTTCATCTTTATCTCATTAGAGCCAATGGTAATGTGTTAGAAAGATTAGGGGCTTATGTGCAATCTGCTAAATGCTTCCTAGATGTACTTAACTTCAAGGACCAGTTGTGCCATTTGCTAATCTTATTTAACCCTAAATACTTAATACCGTAAGTACAAGAAGTTTGAAATCCCAGGGACTAAATCTACCAACTTTGAATTGCTAGGATATGGTTGTTAGGATTAGATGATTCGAGTTTGATGTTCAAATATGACCCCCGTGCATTTGTATGATCTGATTGAATGATTTTCGAATGTTGATTGATTTCTTGCTAGCCGATTGCAGTTTGATTGTTGTTGATTAAGTGATTGTGTACTCGTGTTATGCCCAGGATTGTACTTTCTGTGTTGGAATTAGGTCCCTAAGATCTTGAATTGAAAGTTGAAATATGATTGAATTGTATGTGATTGATTGTTGTTTGCTTGAAAAAGCCTGATTGCGGTTTGCTATGAATGTTCTTGATAGCTGCTTGTCATTTTTGCTAAATAACGGTTTGATAAATTTCCTAATAGCGGTTTGATTATGATATGAATATTAATATACAAGAAGGAAAACTGCTACGAGGTAGCGGTTTGATGATGATTTAAGTCTAACGCATATGTGGATTTTAATCTTCACCTGAATCAAATTTGGAATTATGTCATATCAACATTGGTAAAAATTCTCATCTAGCATCATACATTTGTCATGTCTGTCTATCTTTGTTGATAGAATTGTACAGATAACATGGCTAATGAGAATGTTCCTTCCAGCATTACGGCGACAACTGAAACAACATCAACACTGCCACCACTACCACCTCCACCACTAGAATCAACAGTTCATCAAGATATTTGGTAGAATGTTAAAGATCTGAAGAATCTTCAAGAATCTTAAATGCCTTTTTAGTGGAAGGTTCAGAGATGTTGACTACCGACTAATCAAGAGAATGGAATGATTTCATCATTCCAACATTAAGGTCAACATCATCTGTTATGTAACATACACCTTGTAAATCAATAAGTAGTGTGGTAATCAGTGTTATGTGTCAGTTTATGAATTTTTCATGAGTTTCTCGTTAAACTCTAAATCATTTATAAATTCATCATATCTGACACTAACAGAATCCCTCATTAATGGAGGGGGAGAATATATAGGTTCCAATATCGGCTTATTTTTAATCAGACCACATTTTCTCCCAAATTTTCTAACATATTTAAATCAATTGAGATCCTAAATCTCAAAAGGTTTGAAATTTTTGATCAGGGGAGAGAATGTGATTTAAATATTTAATCTAATAAAAATGTGATCTATTAGGACTCAAGTGTAGGCTCTCCCATATGTGCTAAACCTTTTCGAATATCGATGCACATATTGAGGGGGAGCGAATGGTGTATGATGGCAATTGTGGAAATACCAAAGACCGACCCTGTAATTACTTTATCGGAGTTATAAGGATGGTAAGGTTAGGTACTCGATCCCACGATCCCGCCAGAGCCGGAGGGATCTACCCAGGGACAATCCACTAGTTAGTGTAGAAGTCCTTAGGTATGATTACAAAAGGAGTAATGTGAGAATAAGGGAATAGTGCGGACTGAGATGGAGCTAGTACTGGAACATACCCAACAAGGTACTAGTAATGAAGTCTCGGTAAGCACTGAAGGGGTTGAAGAATGAAAAAGAAATGTTAAGATAAAGGGTGAAAAGAAAGCAGCCCTCCTTTAACATTAGGCAGAAACCGGGTCAATACATATGCTGTCAGAATCACTTGGTTGATTATTGACATTGAAGACAAGTATCATGGACCCAGTGATACGCTGCACAACCCTCCCTAGCCACTCAGAATCTCTCAAAAGATTTATGTTTCAATTGTCACGGAGACTTAACACGTAATCTACTGACTATCTCACTCCGAGATAGTTGGTATTGAAAAGGTGGCAGTCTGCTCCAGCCTCCGCTCACTTAAATCAAAATGCACTATTGAGTCTAGAGCCTAGAGATCATCAATAAATCTCATTAGGACACTATTCCAATATACTTGTCTTTCACACACTGTGAAAAACACGGATTATATTAAGAGTCCTACGCATTATCCTTATGATATTGCCAGAACATCTGAGTGATACGAAAGTATTCATAGTGAAGATGGAAATCCTGCTATAGCCAACATCAAACAAGCTCTAGGTAGGTAACTTGTGAGATCCTTAATGGATCAAACTTGTGACACTCGGCATAGATTCGGTCCAGATTATGAATTGACAGAGGATGAATTTTGATAAAAGCTTAAAAAACTCTGATGTGTACAATAAGCACTCTTTTACTAGTGACACATTGATGATTTTCAAATCAATTTTTTTCTTTCATTGGTGAGATAGTAATCATGATTCACTCTTGCCATTCTATTAGTAGCATACTATTAGTGCGGTAGCCTGGACTTTGAGGTGTCCCGGTAAGATTTACTAGCAGTCAGTCAATCTATTGCATCTGCGTTATGATGATTAACACTTGAGCTGGAACCTGTCAAGGAGGGTTTCTTATTATTGGAATCTACCTGATCACCTGGTATAGTATTATACTAATAAAATGGTCCTCACAGAACCGGAGGTTAATGCAACCGAACTCTGATGAATGACAAAGCCATATTCATCACCAAGCTTTATTGTTAACTGTTTTATTTTAGGATTACATAAAGATGGAGATGTAGATACCTCGTTCTAGCAGAGTCAGGTTCATATCCACATGCTCATACTCAAGACTCAATGACTTTACAACATCAAGAAAGAATGACCTAACGCTTCTGCAACTCTGACATCACTTTCTTTCGTCAGCAAGTTAAATTGTGAAAGTATATACGAGCATAAAGTCATGCTTTCAAGATTGCAACAAGTATGAGCATGTCGGCCCAAAAGTCACAAGCACGCAAGATGGCAAAAGATCTCAAGATGATGATTAGAGATTTTACTTTGGCTGATGATCTTAAGAAAGCTCAAGATCACATTCCAAGAAAAGCCTAAAGGAAAAATCTTAAGCTTAAAGTCGAAAGATCACTACTCACTATAGACAAAGAGATCAATGAATGAAGAATTAAAGATTACGAGCTGAAGTCAAAAGTCCAAGACATATAATGCTAGGATTCAAACTGTATTTTCTAGGGTGACCTCCTATAGGGGGAGATTGTTATGATCAAGAAAAAGACTCGGTCACCCCGTGTTATGTCTATCATAGGTTAGCTCGTAGTCTTATCGTTTAGTTACCGTATGACTTATGGGATTGGTTCGGGTCTTTACCCACATGTTAGCCCACTTAGGGCACATAAACTCTTGTATTTAAACCCCCTCTCAGCCATTGAGAGGTGTTGGTGGTTTAATTTATCATACACACACTATAAGGTGTTTCTCTCACTAGAACAAGTCACTTTCTCTCTCTACAAATTCGGCCAACCCATCATTCCTAAGCTTGTATTGTGATAACCAATATCCTTTATATTTCAACAAAAATAATTCAAGCATTTGGTCCCCAATATCTTATGGGTCCAAAAATGTTAGTGTTGTACATCCCTTGCATTTGTTGCAATTGATTAAAATATTAAAATGGGATACAATTTCCTATATGTACAAAGCCTTGACTTTGATGGTTGTTCCAATTCATAGGATATAAGTTTTGATGAATTGGTTCCCTAAAGTTTCTTCTATGTTGAGGTGTGATGTGTCTTGGTTGAGAAGAGATATTTCTCCTAGGGGGAGGTGTTTTTGATCTAGACTCGGTTTTGGAATTAAGCCTATACCGCTTTTGAGTGATGGTTTTAAAGACAGTTTCTTTGACTCATCAATTATATTATGTATTAGTTTCTTCCTAGTAATGACAAAATCCGATCTTGAAGACATGGGTGGACTAAAAATGTGTTATGTCAATTTTTCACCATTGGTGCGACTCACGGATCCAGGCAAGGTAGATCCGTGCACCTTTATGGTGGATCTATCCGTTGCTTTTTCAGCGGACGATCCAACAAAAGTTATAGGTTTGGTTTCGCTAGTTGATGCTTTATTACTATCAAATCCTAGACATACTTTACAACTAGATGACTTTTGATTATCTAACATTTCTCTTAGTGAATTAGCGCTTTTATCAAATTTTAAAAACTTAGCATTGAGTTATCCTTAAGTCTAACGTTTTCCAATTTGAGTTCTTGACATAACTTGAACGCGATATCAATTTCTTTTCTTCTTTCAATCTTCTTAATTTTCTCATTCAATTCTAAAACTTCCTTTTCTAAAAGATCTCTTTTAGTTTTCAAAGTTTTATTATTGTTAATGATTTTTAGGCTAATTTCACATAAGCTGTCGTATTTCTATTTGCATAGATATCATTATCAAGGAAGAATGGCGTTATAACTTATAATAAGAAGAGTTAAGAGTTACCTATTTGACGATTGAGCCATGAGACAAGTTTCATCGTTTCATTTTTGCTATCACTCCAAGAACCTCCAATGAAGGCCTTTTGATCTTTGTTGCGAGATGGCTTTTTAGGACATCGCCAATAGCTGATTTTGATAACCACATCTAAGCATTTTTCAATACTCTTCCTTTCCCCCCTTAATCCCTTTGTCGGAATGACTTCTTTTCTTCTTTTGGTTGCCTAACAAATTTACCTTTTCTTCTAAAGAACTTTTTAAAGTTCCTTACGGTCATAGCATATTCCCTTTCGGGGTCATCACTTCCAGATGTCGATGTATCCTAATCACATAGACTTTTCTTAGCTTTCAAGGCAATGGACTTATAATTTCTTTCCTTTTTGCCTTTTTAGATTTCAAATCTTTTCCAAGAATGTACTTTTTAGCTTGCCTGAATAAGCTCGTTTTATAGAGTAGTGATGACCAATATTTGATTCTTCAATCACCATGACCTTTTGACTTTTCATTTAGGATGTAGAGCTCTAAGAAAACTTCTAACATAGTTCTTGCAAGAGGAAACCTTCATCATAGGGCTTTAAGACTATTATAATAATGTTAAATCTAGCTAAAACGCTAATCATAGATCTTTTTTCAATTATAGTAAATTGTTCATATTGTTGAACAAGAAGATTAATTTTATTATCCTTTACTTGGTTATTACCTTAATGTGTGATTAACAACGATTGCCAAATATCTTTAGCCGTTTTACACATAAAAAATCTTTCGTATTTCTTTTTAGGTAAAGCATTGTAAAGAACTATTTTAGCTTCATTATTTTTAGCAAGTTTCTTTTTAAGATCATCATCTTGTTGTTCAAAAGGAATTATTTCTAAAATTTAGGTTTCTTTGTTTCTGGCAAGCGATGAAAAATCACCATTTAAGATAATATGCCAACAATCTAAATCTTTTGCTTTCACATAAGTTTCAAATTTATTTTTCCAATATATAAAATGATCACTTTCAAAAAGAGGTGGTCTTTGCATAGATTTTCCTTCTAGATATTTATCCGAATCCATAGATCGATTCAAGCTTTAATGTACAATATACGTTAAAGATCTTGGGTGACCTTGACTTTTGATACCAATTGTGGAAACTAGAAGGGGGGTTGAATAGTTTTTACCGTTTTAAAAATAAAACTTAGATTGTCGACTTATGTGAACTGAAGAGATATACACAAGTGTATATCGATGCAATAAGTAAATAAGTAATCTACGAAATATGAAAAAGTAAAGATAAGAAATATCAAACCGACGACACAATGATTTATAGTGGTTCGGCTACGAAGCTCATCTTCACCCTACTCCACTCCTCGAGTACCTAACTTGAGAGTTATCTTCACTATGTCAACAAGCTCCCTTTAGGCGGAGAAAGCCGTACATGTCACTTACACTTTTCTAGTACTAAGCTAAATACCGAGTTCTACTTCGAGATAGAACCAATCTAACACACTATGTATTTTGTGGCCTAAATACTAACCTATCATATACATATGATACACACAACACACAACACAAGATGAATAATTATCACAAACGTGATGACACAACTAAACTATTAACACTTGAAGCTTGATGTCTTCGTAAGTGTTCTTCACTAAAGAGTTGAATGAGTTGATCACTTGTAGTGGATTATGTAACAAGTATAATGATCAAAGAATATAAGAGATAAAAGATGTATGTGAAAAATATTTGTCAAAAGTTGTATAAAATAAAAGCTTAAGGTTGCTATTTATAGGAAAGTTTTTGAAATTCAAATTCTGTCCCAGACAGCTGTGAGCTGCAACCCACAGATCCACCGTAGCTGGATCTGTCTAATGTATTAGGTGGATCCATCGGGGGAGTTGGGACAACATTTGTCATTTTATGATTAACCCCAAATCTATACAAAATATTATTTTGTACTTAATAAAACTAGTTTATTAGATTCTTCTAGAACAAAATATTTCTTATCACCAATAAGGAAAGATTTGGAAAGATTATTTCCACTTATGGTTAATCTTATTTTGTCTTATATGATTAATATAACTAGCTTATAAGTAATCATGTGTTAACTTAAATTATTTGATTAGAAAAGGTTTATGCAAATGATAATATTTTTATTTGATCATTAACTATGTTTAATAATGTCATATTCATACCTTAAGTGATTTGTCGTCGTCAAGTAAACTTTCAACTAAATAACTTGTTTACGTAAACTTTTACGTAGTATGACATTATATTTGTTATTATCAAAACATGAAGATCATTAAATATAAATATCGTTTTTGCGCGAATATTTGTATTAACAATTACGCTATGTATTTATTATAAATTATAAATACATAATCAATCTTCATTATGTAGGGATACATTCAAAAACCAGCTTATTGAAAATTAGCAATGTATTAAAACACAGTTTTTTAATTGACCCGGTCGAGTCACCGTTCAACCGTCAGGTCAGACCGGTTTGTACATATGTATATTTTTCATAACATCTTCGGTTAGTTTTGTCCAATTTCAATCTTACATTCAATTGAACTGATAAATATAAGGTGACACGATTGGTTTTTGACTTTTATTTCCATATAAACAATACTACAAAAATGAAAAAAAATAATTAATTTTTTTGCGTAAAGGGTTTCCTCGGTAAATATGATTACTCTAAAAAAATGAAGTACAAAAGATGTACGTGAATCTCACATCTCAGCCCAAACTCAAACGAAGCTAACGCGCCAACTGGGCTTTAAACTTAACCCTATTATAAGAATGACACATCAGACTTATGAGACCTACATACGCTATCTAAGTTGACCACCAAGACTGATATTAAAAACATTAGCAAACTTCATATGGGCATCAGTCAAACCACAATAATTAAATTCATCATCATCGTACAGATCTTCATTGTAAGTCTCTTTCTATTTTTTATACAAGCTCTTATTTCTCACACCACTACCACTTTTACAGCTTATGTTAACCTTGGAACTCGTTGACGCCATAAAACTTGCAGTTTTATTGAACACCTCGTCTACTTCACTATCACTATTCGCATTGACCGAATCATTGATATTTTTTAACGGATTCCCATCATCATCCACAAGCACAAGTTTCTCATCCAGCATTTGTCGTTCTAGGTCATTAATCCTTGCTGCTAGAGGGGTAGTATTTGGACTACCAAATGCCTTAGATGAATCACCGTAAGCAGAAGAAACCACGTCAAAATTGTCCCCCTTCTTAGCCAACTTTGAATTCCCCCCATTCGTACCTAGCTCATCATCGTTATCAACCGTATTAAGCACATCTAACTGGTTATAAGTATTTGCCTCTTTCCTAGTCAATTTAGCTTGCTTTTTAGTGCCACTTGAGCTAACACCATTCTTTTTAGAGACATGTTGATAAACTTGTTTAGTCGGATTAAACTAAACTTTCTAGCCATCTTCTAACCAACCTGAACTCCTTTACCAGCTTGGCTAGGCTTCTTCAAATTCTTCAACACACCAGAGACGATTTTCTTAGGACAACCATCTAGGACGTGACCAAAAACCTTACAACTTGAGCATCTTGGAGGTTTCCACTCGTACTAAACATGAATAGTGTTCATGGTATAACCCTCACCCGCGAATTTAGGAGCAACAACCACTAGATTGTCTTTCAACTCTACATCAATTTGTAGCTCAACCATGGCTCTCGCATAGCTCGGCCTACCCGATGAATCCGTGCACATAACTAATGTATAAGAGTCAAGCATTAGAGGAGTGCCAAGTTTGGTTGCAATAACACTTTAACCATCTCCAGTGAACACGATAATAGGGATATTATGAAACTCCACCCAAAACAATTAATTTATAATTTTAATTTACAACAAATTTATAGTTCTGATTTACAACATGCTATATTGTGATTTTTATAATCCTATATTTATCAATTAATTTTTTAAATCAAGGAAACATAATACCAACATTAGTTTATAACTCTAATTTGTTGTTTTACCAAAACTTAACGACATAAGTCACATCACTTTAACTTTTCAGTTAAACTTAAAACTTCCAAATCACAATATGTTTGTACATACAAATATAAAACTTAACCTACAAATTTTGAGTGTAGCGAATATGAAATGATAGAAGAGTTTTGTTAGTTTCAGAGAAAAGAAAATGTTTTTGTGGTTTAAAGCATAGAAAAAAGGACAAAGGTCATGACCCGGCCATGTTTATTAAACCGGATCGAACCGGGTCAATGAAAATCGCCGGTTCAATGCGGTCCTCAAACAAGCAAAAATTCGGCACATCTGGCTCAGTCTTCTAACCAGATTTCTGGTTGCATCGACCGAGTTGACCCAAGTTTTAAAACATTGAAAATTAAACAACATGAAAAGAACAAAGAATGTAACACCACAACTTATATATTTCAATTTGAGGTGAATTATTTTGCATACTAGTTTCTCCCTGCATACCAAGGAACAAATTTTAACCATCCATTTCATTAGATTAAAAAAATATGATTTAAGATTAAAAAACCATGGAGGGACCAAAAGTGTAAATTTACTAAAACTCACACTACCACTCCCTCATTATTTGTAGTGTTGGCAAATCTTGCCCAAATTGCAATTAATTGATTTTTTTTGACATTTTGTATGTATTTTTACGTTTCTTTACGTTTTTTACGTTCTTATATGTTTTCGTCTGTTTTTTTACGTTTTCGGCCGTTTTTTTACGTTTTCGTCCGTTTTTTAACGTTTTCGTCTTTTTTTTACGTTTTCTTCCGTTTTTTTACGTTTTCGTCTGTTTTTTTACGTTTTCGTCTGTTTTTTTACGATTTCGCCTGTTTTTTTACGTTTTCGTC
>BQNB010084340.1:0-24272 GCA_026074375.1 Tanacetum coccineum | reverse complement strand
TGATTCAACAAGGCTTACCATTCAACCACTTTGACAACGCTCAAATGACGAGGGTGTTTCAAAACCATATGCAACCAAAGTACAATCATGCAAGTCGCACTACTCTAAAACGTGATGCAATCAAATTATGGAAAGCGGCTAAACAACTAATAATAGATAGTTTTTTAATTTAAATGCTAGTGTCAACATAACAACGGATGTTTGGTCCACTCCTCATAATTTGCCCGGTTCGTACCTATGTGTTACCGCACATTGGATTGAGCCCAAAACTTGGCAAATGCTGAAGCAGGTCATTGCATTCGAAGACTTTCAGTTCCTTACTCGGGACCTGCTTTAGCTAAAATGTTAAGAAAAGTGTTGTCAATTTCAATTTGGAATAAAAAAATTTGTCAATTACGTTGGATAATGCTAGCAACAATACACGTGCAGTTGGTAGACTTGCATTAAAATACAGTCTACCTATGGAGGGTAGGTTTTATAATAGTCGATGTGTAGGACACATCATTAACTTGGTTGTGCAATCCGGTTTAGCGGTGCCCGCGATAGATGCAATCAAATAATCTTTTAAACAAATGTTAAAAGATATATTTAATTCGTTTACTAGAAACTATCAATACTATATTCACATCTATAGAAAAGCGGGGAAAACTTGTTTATCACCTAATTGGGACGTTTCGACAAGATGGAATTCCACTTATCATATGTTCCAATGTGGTCTAAAACAAAAAGATTCTTTGATATATTTTCATGACCTTTTGGTCGATGCGGGTAAGTGTGATCCATTTCCAGTTGAAATTTAGGTTACTATTGAAAATCTAACCCCGTTACTTGAAGTGTTTAACAATGCCATGAAAATATTGTCGAGGGTTTATTATCCAACATCTCTATTGGTATTACAACAAATATTCTTCATGTGTAACAAACTAATCGAATTTGAACTTAATAGTGGTATATATTTAAGTATGGTTAAACCAATGAAAAAAAGCTGAAGAAATATTTTGAAAAAAATGCCACCGGTAATTACTTGTTCGGCCGCTTTGAATCCATGCTTTAATGTAAGCGTGGTAGAGTTACTAATCGAGTCAATTTCAACTGATTTGGAGTGTTTTGACGATGACTTTGCAACTAAGGCAAAACAATGGTTCAAAGACTCTTTGGAAGGTTTGTATAATATTTATTATACGAAATATTGTAACCCAACTCAATCAACGAGTGCGGCTTCTTCATCGAGGTCGTATCCAGGGAATCTGATGACTAATTTGTAAAACAAGTTAAAACAAAACAAACACATACGGGCAAGGAATGATCGTTTAACGAGCTCCGAATATGAGAGATACGTCGATGAAGATTTTATCTCCCATCTTGAGCCCCATGAGTTTGCAGGTTTTGATGTTTTGGGTTTTTGGAAAGCAAATGAATCAATGTTTCCCATTCTATCCCGAATGGTCATGGATTTAATAAGTGTACAAGCTACTTCGATAGCTTCTGAATCCGCTTTTTCAACAAGTGGAAGGGTGTTATCAATCTGAAGAACAAGACTAACATCGGCATCTTTGGAGATGTGTATGTGTCTAAAGGATCACATGGACGCTACCGAGCGTATACAACACACATCTAATCTTGAAAACGCCCTAAACTTTGAAGAAGAGATCTTGGATGAAGAGGTGCAAGAAAATGAAGCGGCACCACTTTCTGATGAAGAAATCGCACTAGATCAAGCTGCTAGCGAAGCTAGGTCCAACGGATCCGGTTCCGGGGGAGAAGAGTTTGATATGACTTTGTCCGACTAGCTTTCCGACTTCCGATGTATTATGTTTTAAGTTTATGTATTTGTTTGATGTATTTTCCTTTTCTGATGTATTTCGTTTCCGATGTATTATGTGTTCTATTAAATAAAAGTTGAAGTTTATTCAGTTTATTGCGTATAAAATCACGAAAAAAAAAGAAAAAAAAAAGATAAATCGACGATCGTTTAACCAGAAAAACGGGTTTGGGAACCGGTTATACCGGTTCGGGGTTTTCTTCCACTCGACCGGTTCCAAACCGAACCGGTTAACCGGCCAAACCGGTTTGGACCGATTTGTTGACCAAAACCAGTTCGTGTTTACCAAACCGAAACCGGAACTGGTTAACTGATTTGTGCACCTGTATTCCTAGATACAGTGTCTTTGTCTTCTGTTTACATTTTGATTAGACATATACTCGCCATGGAGTTTAACATCATTACAGATTATTCATGGTAAAACCACCAGTCATTTGGCTTAGCGGTATCCCGGTTAGATTTAGGTTCTTTGTCAAGAAGTCGTGGATTCAACACCAAGTGTGATGTGAGCAAGGTCGTGGAGTGCAAGCGGAGCCATTACATAGGTCACTGCTTGATGAGAGCCGCAAAATTCATACACTCCTATCATATATTTACCAAGGTTCTAAAAGACACGCCATGGCGCCACAAAGGCCTCGCAAAGGTGCGAGGCATGACCTCCTCGCTATGCAATAGACCAAGGCGTAAGCTTAAGGCGTGGCGTGAGATAAGAAGTGGAAAAGTTTGATAAGACACGATAAGGTGTGATGCGTGGATGCTTTTTTGAATTCAATTTCGATAAAAATAGTTTTTTATGCAAAGATAGTTTTTTGATATTATTCTTTATGTATGACACTTTTCGTAATATAAATTTATAAATTTATAAATATTTTTATATTTTGCGTCGCTTTAAGTCACGCCTTAAATACGTCATAACTCGCCATAGCTCCTAAAGCGTGAGGCTTGGTCATGCCACCACGTCACGCCTCACGCTATTTGTAAACTTGATATATACACAATGTGAGGCTCAAGTTTAATTAGTCGTCCTATTGATACATATGTAACTATTTTTGTATTTAACGGGTCTCTCTTCGGTAACGGCATAGGCCATTAAAATCCACGAGACAACCCGAGAATGTAGTGTATGGGAATTCATCTTAATGTAACAATAAAAAATGCTATAAAGATCAAGCATTATTTTGTCCTCTTGCTAACAGAATTCATCTATATATCGGACTTGTAACACTCACTATATTTATTTTTTTAACACGTAGTCAGCTTGCCACTTAAGATTAAGAAAAACCTAACTCCATTTTCAAGCTTCCTGAAACACGTAGACATAGAATAATATCTGTTAACTATAGAGACAAAACCAAAAAAAAACATTCAAGTAAAGAAGTAATGACATTTACACGTTAGTTTTATTAAAATAAAAATAATATAGTAATATAGGTTCCACAATCACAAAGCAACACATAAGCTATTAAGATCTCCTTGATTACACAAGTCTTGTTTCAATTGGACCATTTGGCACACATCGTATCTTATCTCTTTTGTCTTTTTTCACACACTCACTTACAAACGTGTCCATGTTTTCTTTCATATGTTCCTCTTTGCCTTTTGGTCAATCAAATTAAAAGTTGTAGGACCATAAACACAACCCATCATTTCCATTTTTATCACCTACCATTTCCCACTATTAAGAGTAAATTGCAAAAATCTAGTTTATCCAAATTGCATGTTTCGTTTTTATAGTTTGGAAAGTACAAGCGACGTCTTTGTGAGAAAACCAAGAATCTGATTTCGTTATTGATTAAACTGAAATGATTAAAATACTCTTATTTCTTTCAGAATTTCTTATTTGTAAAAGTATTTTAGTCATTTCAGTTTACTCAATCGGACGTATAATTTTTCTCACAAAAACGTCATCTGTACTTTTCAAACTATAAGGACAAGCATGCAATTTACAAGGACCATTTTTGCAATTTACTCCTACTATTAATATCCACCCATATATCTAGCTATCTTCACTTGTACTTTTATTTCTAGACAACTCTTTCATTTACTAAGTTCATATACTACCAATACCATCATCATACTAAATGTTTTTGAGCTTGAATGTTACATAACATACGATTTAAAACTGTACCGACAACGACATTGTTAAAACGTGTACATGTACAAGTTGTCGTTGCGATGAAAAGGAGACAAAAGTGGTAAGATTCATGTCAACTTCAACGCGTACACCTGGTCCTTTCCACATTCTATAAAGGCAGTATATAACAAACACATATCACACCTTTACACTATCATAATATCTGCCTCATACTCACCAAGTCATCAACTAGAAACGAACCCGGGCACGAGAGGCGAAAAAATGGCAGCAGAAGCTAGGAAGAACAAGAACGAGGGACGAAAGAGATTTACTGACAAACAGATAAGTTTTCTTGAGTATATGTATGAGACTCAGTCAAGACCTGAGTTAAGGATGAAACATCAGTTAGCGAATAAACTTGGGCTTCATCCTCGCCAGGTAGCTATATGGTTCCAGAATAAAAGAGCGCGGTCTAAGTCTAGGCAAATCGAGCAGGAGTATAATACGCTAAAGCACAACTATGAGACACTAGCATTGAAGTCCGAGTCTCTGAAAAAGGAGAATCAGGCACTTGTTAGTCAATTGGAGATGCTACGAAGTGTAGCGGAGAGGCATCAACAAGACAGTACTAGAAGGCACGACTCTACTGGAAATAGTAGTGGCGAAGAATCATCTGATCGAGTGACTAGCTCTCCTACCAAAAGTGACGCGAATGTTATGTTGGAAGACTATAGCAAAGAAATTGATGTTCCATTTTACGACAGTGTTGCATACTTTGAAAATGGAAGTAAATTCTTGAATTTTGAAGAACTGGGCAGTGTCGATGAATGGGAGGAAACTACCTGCGGCTTAGGGCCAGATGTTCAGAAATGGTGGGAATTCTAAAGAGGGATTTACGATAGACCATAGATTAATGAGGACTTGTGAAATAGAATAGAGTGTCACTTTTTTATCTGCAGCAGATGTATCAATTAGCTTTCACTTTGTATATAACACGACATAAATCTTTGATGTTACCTGTGTAATTTTCTTCTGAATAAAATGCATTCCCTGCTCACATCAGAAAACAGAAAATTGTTAGATGAAAAGTGTGAATGACCAACTGCGTTTTGGACCAACGGGAGTACGGGACCAAACCTGTCATAAAGAGGGACCGTAATGTCATGCTTTCAGATTGTAAAATTGACATAACTAACACGTTGCACCAGAGAAAAGACGAAAAGAGATGTGGACACGGCGTAATAGTCTTAAAAACATGACACATAAAGAAAGAAACAGGTAACTGGCTTTCAAGTTTGTTCAAACACGCAATGCATTTGTTCTCCGTTCATTAAAAATCAGTCCCAGAAATTGCCATGACAGAAAGTTGTGTCCTTTAATATATCTGTCTGAAAAGAAAATGTTAACTTAATTTTAGGCTGACCAGCTCAGTAATTAAAACGAACACTAATACGTAAATCATCTTTTGCATGAATACAATGTCCAAGAAAGGCTTAAGAATACAAAATTACGGAAGTTTCTATTACATCCAGTTGCTATGTATAGTTCAAGTCAAGGTTTTACAAACGCTGAAGATATTGCGACTACATAATCATTTAAACATCAATTATAACATTGAATCTACATCTCGGGTTTGACTTTCATATCTCCATTAGGTAGTATGCTTTGTGCTTGTGCAAGACGCATTGATTCCTGCATTAGATGATCATGATCTGAGGTTAGCAACTATACGAGCGAAACTACATGAAGTATCTTTCCAAGGTTACTAAAGTCTATTAAAGTTATGCACATTCAGGTAGGATATACTTGAGAACGGGTAAGATTTAGGTTACTTTCAATACTGGGTATTTTCATTTCAAAAGAGCTAAAACCTAAAGAGGTAATATGTCAGATGGGTAGAACATGTCAAGGGTTTAGAGGTCGCCGAATAGCATTTTTAATTCATGCAACTTCCTACATCAATTTATTCAAAGATTTAAATAAATATTTAATATTGTGATGACACTGAGCCAGTTAAATATCGTATCTTAAATCATGTTTGACGCATTATCTATTTAGTAGAATTCATATAAAACACACAAAAAGGTAGTTTTAGGTCAACCCAACTTGTTCCAATTTTTACTTGAATATGACCTGTTTTGACCCACTACCCAACTTACATTTGCCAGCTCTACCAGATACAAAAATAAGTGTCCCACTGTCCCTACCATAGTTCGTATATGTTGTGTCCAGGCAGAGAATCTACAAAACAGTAAACCAGCCGTAATGGTCGGTCGTGACCTTCGGTCAACCACCAATTAAGACGTGTTCACCCCCATTACACCCCCCCCAAAACACCAAAGACGCTTCATGTGTATAAAAAAGGGAGGACTTGGTCTAAAATAAGACCCAGTCGTGTGAGGCATGTGTGTGGTATTTTTATTAAATTATTTTTTGTGGTCACCATTACACTTAGTCTTAGTGTAGCATATAATTATGTGAACGGACAGGAGTCAACTTGTAAAATCTAGCATAAGCCTGTTTCCCAAGCTATAATTATTGTCAAACCTTAGCATAAGCCTGCTTTGATTAACACCTCCTCCAACAGATACCACAATTTATTAAAACATACATTTCCTACTACTTCTACATAGTAAGATTTAGTAAGATAATAGACCTTTTCTGTAAAAGGTATGGATTACAAAATTTTCATCATCCGAGCTTTCTGAATGGACATGTACTGTGAATAACTGTTTATTAATACATCCAGTAAAATACGATACTCCATCCCATAAAGAGAGTGCTAATGTTAACCTCGAAACTTGACATAAACTACCTACTAGAGCAGGAAAGTTTTGATTCAAATCAGAAAATGAGATTTAAACTTCAATACCGTGTTCCCTTCTGACAGAACTTTCTACACTTAAATATCACTTTCAGGACAAAATTAAAGAAGTGATGGTCATTTTATCTTAATATACTCCTAATGAATCATTGCCCTCGTGGGAAATCCAAAATGGGAGGTGGTGCACTTGTTATGTAATGGAGCACTACCCTATAAACAAACCTAAATCTAATAACCTAAGGTCCTAGGTGGTATAACAGCAGGCCAATTCATGGTCTATAAAAGTTTTAGGCAATGGACGACCTAATGTTGTATGTTCATGTATGCAACTAAGCAAGCCTGCTTCAAGACCCAAATGCGGCATAACACCAATCACTAACAACTGACTCCGATACAAGTAAGGTATACCAATATTACAAAAAAGTGATATCAAAGCAGATATAGAAACTTCAGGTGGGTTTAAAGAACTCACAGCTGCAGAAGATGCACGAATCTCCCTGTAATCTTCGACTTCATCAGGAAAAGCTTGTTCAAGTTCTTCCAGAAGATGCCTCCGCAGACCCTGTAAAGATGAACCGTAAGTCACACACATGATATGTGCAGATAATTCATGCATGAAGTGCACGATTAAAACATAAAAAAAATTATCCAAATTACACTGATCTTGGTTTTTACAGTATAATCTAACAGCAGTAGGGACCAACTCAACTGTCATGTTCTGAAAAGCTTGCATTTACAAAATTGGACAAATGATTTATCTGTTAGCTGGGTGAAACTTCAGGCAGAGCAAAACTAATGAGAAATACATTAGCAGTAAGTCAGTAGCAAAACTGTAACTGGCTAAAAAGAAATGTTTGAGTCATTGAGAGGTAAACAATATGCCTCCCGGGTTATATTTTACATCAACTCTCTTATATCTATACAGGATTATAGATTACACTGACAGCCTCAAACTTATATTTACAAAATTAAAGTGTTGTAAAACTTGGATATACAAGGCTGAGTAATCGGCGATCACTCGCTACAAGGTCCGTGACCGATACGAGTTGAGCTGAATCAGCCAAAAAATCGGTTTGGTCAAAATTCAATCAAAACTCGGTTTGAAGTATTTGCACAATTGTCTTAATGTTTCTAAACATATTTCTAGGGTCCTATGAACATGTCATACATATAATTTCAAAATTCATATATAAATATTCCAATCCGGGTACTGCTTAGGCCGATTACTCTACAAGGTATCCAACTGCTTGAGTACCGCCTAGCGAGCTTTACAACCATGTAAAATACATCCCCTTAACACTTCCCATCATGTTACAAGTTTACAACTGATCGCACGTAAACCTAAAATATTGGATAAGAACCAGTAGAGAAACTTCTCCTTACCCATAGAGTAAAAACTGAACTGATCCACACCCTTTTTAGAGCTAAAACGCCCAAAAATGCACGCATAAAAACTTGCTTGGATAAACAATAACCATATGCTAAGGCCACTTAGAAGCACATACTAGTCCACTTATTCAATTCTCTTCCTAATAAGTGAAAACATAAACAACGATGAAAATGACGCCACAAACCTTAAAAGCGTCAGTTTTGCCTTTAGTAATCTGATTCTTGGCAATACAGCTATTCAACACGTCACGTGTAAACTCATCCGGATTCTTCCCATCATCAATCAAACTACAACAATAAACAAAATTCATCATTACATTCTATACTATAATAAACGCTAGAAAACAAAAGGTATAAGAAACAAAATTGAACATTACTTCAGGACTTCCATCGGAACCTGAATGTTACACTTTTCCGATAGTTTCGCCATATTATCCATCTCCATCACAAGCGCATTCCTACACAAATAACAAATTCAGTTAATTCCTAATTAAGGCACTGTACTATCAAAACGATGAAAAATCGTATTCAACTTCCGTTTCTTTGAGCAATAAGAGTAACTTTTGCAAAACTATCTGATAACATGTTGACTATAAAATGAAAAAGTTACCCTTGTTGCACAAAAAACGAAAGTTAAATACGGTTTTTGATCATTTTGACGGTACGGTACCTTAATTAGGAATTGGCGTATAGCTTGATACTTTTTTTATTTGGGGTTGTTTGTTTCGGCTTATATGCATAATGAACTTTATATAAGCCGAAAAGTTTGAAACTAGGCCGCAAAAAGTGAGAGCTTATGGAACATAAGCCAGAAAACCAAATAAGCCATAAGCCGAAACAAGGTGTTAGTTTCGGCTTATAAGTGGGCTTATGAGCTTATTTGATTTATTTTTTTTGGCCTATGGGCTTTTATAAGTTTATTATATCTATGAAATATAAGGCGAAATCAAATAAGCTCATAAGCCCACTTATAAGCCGAAACAAACAGCCCCTAAATATATATATGTAAATAAAGAGATTAAATGAATTACAGGCGTTGAAGGAGGGGCAGCTGAGAAGAGACATTAAATGAGGAGACGGTAAGATAAAGCTGATGGATAGTGGCGAGGGTTTTTTGAATAGAGTTAATGACTTGATTAAGGTTTTGTTTATGGTCGTCCGATGATGACGTGGTCGTTGATTCGTCTGCTGCTGGTGAGTTGTTGTTTATTGTCCCGTTGCCGCCTGTGTCCATCGTTGCTGGTGATTCCGGACAGATCGGATTTCAGATTTTGGGTGTTTGGGAGTAACAGAGAAACTTTGCAATGGAAAATACTCTTTTTGGGTTCAATCCTTACGAGTTAAGAGAGAAGTTAGTTTTTAACGTAAAATCTTAGGCCCCGAAACAAAGCGCGGGTGAAAAACCTCGTTATTTACACATCTTTAAGTAATTGTTTAGGTGCCAAGTTTACATATAAATTAAATTTATTTTAAAATTTTTAGTTTAATATACAGATATATGAAAATTTTTCCGACTTTAATGTTTTGTAAGTGTGATATCAGTACAACTAATAATTATGCATGTGTTTTTTAAATAAAAATTTCATTATGTATTAATATCGATTAGGGATGAGCAAAAGAACCAAAGAACCGGATCGGAACCAAGAACCAAACCGGAACCGATAAGAACCAAACCGGAACCAGAACCATCGGTTCCGGTTCCGGTTCTTGATTTTGAGATTTTTTCGGTTCTTGGTTAGTTTCTGTCGTTCGGTGTCACGGTTCTCGGTTCCTGGACCAAAGATCCATTATTCTAAAAATTAGGTATAATTTCCCATACTTCATTTATCCGCTAATATTCCAATTCCATAAAAAAACCTAGGGCTACTTTATAATACAAAAAGCCAAAACACCTTAAACTAACTTATCTATTAAATCATTATCAAAAACAAGGAGGTAAGTTTTTAATTTTTTGATTATATTTGCATTCTTGGCTTCTTGATCTTAAACATGTTAAAATTTCTTCTTTGTTATACTGATTTTTTGTTTTTGCGGTTTTGTTAGATCCAAAAGAAGTGTCTCTTAACTTGCTCATGGTTTTAGAAAAATTATTAGTTATGATATATCTAAAGAAAAACCTATGAGCAATAAAGAACTTGAAAGCGAGGTTGAGGATATGGTTGAAGAGGTTAAGACTAAAATGGGGCGAGTTATTTGGAAATATAACTAAATGTTTGATTTTCTATTCGCCAAGTTGTGTAGGGGTGTGGAGCACATGGAATCGAAGTTACATCCCTATAATGGAGTAATGGGGACTTCTAAATGATTATTATAAGGCTTGATGTACTAGCTGTATGGAAAACGAAATCCGAGTTAGATAGATACACTTAGAGAGCCGAAGATTGAATTAGTAAAGGTCTGAGCACTGCTTTCTCGAATGGTGGAAAGTAATCCTGGTGCATCGCTTTCCTATTGTTTCAAAATGGCTAGAGGTAACAACAATTTATTTTATCGATGTTACAGTTGTTATACTTTTACTTGCATATTAGTTGTAATCTGTAATAGTTTTGTGATTTTGTGTTATCGTATATTTTTGTCGATGATATCTTGGCAATTCAAATAACATACTGTGGTAATCTGAAGCGGCGTTTAGTACGGGTGGACGTGTATTAGACCCCTATAGAACTCGCTTGTCAACGACGATTGTTGAAGCTTTGATTTGCACCCAAGAAAGATTGGTGTGACGAACAGTTCTTTGGAGAACGCAAATTAATTGCGGATGTGTGAAGTTCTTATTAAAGACGATAAGAATTGTGAAAGATATGGAAGAACAATTAGAGAAACTTAACTGAAGAGATAAAGGCGAACCGCAAACGGGGAAATATAAAATGTTTCTAGTTATTTTGTTTGGGACAAAGTTTAAGTTATTTTATTTTGTTTTTCAGATTGTTATGCAATTATTGAACTTGTGTAAGTGAACTTTAGAAGGTTGTTTTATTTTCTCTTATGCAATTAGGTGTTATGATGATAATGCTTTAACATAAATGGTTGCAAATGCTTTAAAAAATATAATTTTTTGCTTTTTATTGGCTTAATTCATTAGTGCATGAGATTTTTTTTTCTTATAGATATCGGTTCCTATCCGGGTAGAACCGGTGGAACCGGAACCAGAATCGGGACCGGAACCGGAACCAAAAAAAACTATTTGGTTCGGTTCTCGGTTCCTATTTTTCTTAAAATTTTGGTTCTCGGATCCATCGGTTCCGGTTCCAGTTCCACCGGTTCTAGACCCATGCTCATCCCTAATATCGATTAATATTTTATAAAGATTTTTGTTAGATGAAATATTTAGCTTCGTTTATCTGACATGAGGATTGAGGTTGATTTTTTTGTTCAAAATTATCTATTAATATCATGTTGTACATAATATGCAAGTTTAATATATTTTTCCGGATATCATTATATAAACTTAAATAGAAATTACGTGAGACATTGTTGTGAGTACAATCGCGTATATTTATTTTCATATCACAGTAACTCGTGTTTACATCTGATATTTATATTCTCGTTAATAATAATTTTGCCGTATTTAACATACGAATCAAATTTATTTTAAAGTTGTAGTTTAGTATACAAACATATAAGATTTGGCTGTGTTTAATGTTTTGTAATTATGATATAAATACAACTAAATTATGCACGAGCTTTTACATAAATGTTTTCATTGTGTATTAATATCAATTAACATTTTGTAAAGATTTTTGTTAGATGAAAAAATTAACTTTGTTAAACTGACATGTGTTGAGGTTGATATTGTTGTTTAAATTTAACTACTAATATAATATTTTACACAATATACGAGTTTAATAACACATAATGGCTATTGATCAAATTAAATATAAAGTCTTTATAAATGTATTTTCGGATATCCTTATATAAATTTAAATAAGAATGACATGAGTCATTGTTATACGTAAAATCACGTATATTTGTTTTCATAGCACAGTAACTTGTACTTAAAATTGATACGTATGATCCCGTTAATAATAATTTAGCCTATTATATTCAAACCCGTGAACGCATGAGTTAAATTTATAAAATGGAATAAAACGAGTCCTTATTGAACGCATATAGTAAAAAAAATCGGATATCCTTAAACTCATTAAGATGAATAACATGAGTTATTTGTATACACACAGCCTCCTGTATTTATTTTATATACACAGCAATGTGTGCTTTTATTTTGATATTTATAATCATATGTATATATATTTCTTGTATTTGTAAAACAACATATATGTTATATTTTTAAAGTGTAAAATCTAGACGATAGAAAGTATAACGGAGATTTTTTTTAATTATTAAAAAATATGAAAAATTATAATTTTACACTTGACTCTATATAATTTATTTAAAATTTAATAACTAAAGTTTTATTAATTACCGCATCTTTTTATAAGTTTTTGTGTTCACAAATTTGACACCTATATTTTTAGGTCTTTTCTTTTCTCCATCAAATTTTGACCAAAATCAATTTAGTGTTGACTTTTTTATTGACCAATCACATTGCACGATTTTGCCATGCGTCAAAATCAAGCAATATGATTGGCCCAATTTTTTTTCAATAAAATTGTTTTGACAAAATCACTCAGAAATGATGTAATTCTCTTATTATATTAAAAAAATTAATAGTTCACTCTTCCTTTTTAGCACTTACAAATTAGTTATCTATCACTCCTTCCATCCTATAATAAATGCTCGGTTTTGACTTTAAAAGTCTCTCTATTTTAATTTTGACATTAATTATTTTTTTATATAATACTCGATGCAAATTATATGATTTGAATGTGTTTTAAATATATTTTTATTGGTATAATTTTTATCAAATATTATGTAATGGAGGAAGTGTATACAAACAAACAGTTACGTACAACTACAAAGGTAATGATAAGCCATCTCAGGAGGCTCTTGACTTTGAAAAAGGTAAATACAAAAAGACCGACAAAGCTATGGAGGCTTATGTTGTTGCTCATCCAAAACTATATTGATTTCTCGTCGAAAAACATGTTGGATTGCCACCATCACATTTCGTCTGATAAACATGTCTTATAAGTAAGAAAACACATAAAAGACATGTAAAATTTAAACGTCCCTAGCATAAATCAATAACATAAAGACTTATGAGATTGCATGCTTAGGCACAATCATCGAAAGATTAGCTTATTAGTGTGTTGGGTATTGGAATGCAGCGTTTGAATAGTTTTCGTATTTGAAGCGCCTCTGGCAAGGTCACGGCTGTTGGATATCGTGTGCTATAGTAGATCGGTGAAGACCAACTTATTGGAAACACTTGGAAATCAACGGTCAGTTATCATCGCTGCAAAACAAACATATGTAACGTTCGAGAATGTGCCATAAAGTATAAGGAAAGCTCATGTATAACATACTCGTTTAGATTGTTTAGTAACGACTTAAAAACAAACAACATACTGCCAGAAAGAAATAAAAAGTTCCACACAAACAGAAAATGATAGCTAAACCATTCATACATCGTAATGTTAGTTATATAAACAATCAGATCACCAGTCATAATTTTTAGTTAAATGAAGTGTGTAATCAACTAAACAATCTCATCAGTATGACATACAAATGAGATTATCAGCTTATCATAATCTGAAAAATCAATAAGCTCACTTGTATTAGCTTCTGAGCTTATGGACTTTATTAGCTATAAGCTCAAGCTTATAAGCCCAAAAGGTAAGCTTATTGGGTTTTCCAGGTTAGTATAATCCGAGAAACTAGTAAGATAAGCTAATCCAAACACCCCCTATATGAAATATGAAAATAGTGACAAATAACAATGAACAGACCAAGACCATTTCTCCGTCTTCTGTTTTCAAATTTTCACTTCTCTTAAGACTGTTCAACTTAGGAAAACTCAGGTTCTCTTTAAGTCGATTTACGTATATGAACTCTCGTTAAAGTTCGAATGTCGTTTTTGTTCAGCCAAAATTAGGTATTCCTTTCTATCTTATAATTTAATCCGTGACTATTAACAAAGTCATTTCAAACGACTTTGTTCTTTTAAGTAACATGTTTTAAAGGGTGGTTACTTTCAAATCATTTTTACTGATCCAATATGCCCGGAGTTTCATTGTTTAAGAAAACAAATATTGAGAAACAGTATAACTAATATTTGCGAACATGGTTCTATGCCAAAATATACGAAAACATTATTGTTTAGTACTCTATACTTTCTTCATAATCATTTTTGTCTTCTTGTACACATGCAATCTACCATGTTAAGAGATATTATAGTGGACACAATGTCTAGATATGAGTCATACGAAACCATTCTTTCTGTAGATTTTATGAAGGTTGGGTTATTGAACATACACCGACATAAAAAACCAATGAAGAACACGTCTTTACCTGCATAAACCCTTCCACTCAGATTCTGAAGAGCAACTGCAACATGTTCCTAAACTGTGCGTACACATTGCCCACCTACACATATAAAAAAAGGCAACTTACAATAGGCATCATAAGTGAAAAATAATTAGTTTATCTAAAATGTCAAACCAAATATACCGTATGGTCAGCCAAGTTATAACATATGTTTATACTTTCAATCTCTCTGTATTTGCCTCTTGAAACAGATCTTCATAAAAGTCTTGCATTTAGACAAAAAGAGTGATGGTAAATAGAGAAAGAGGCAAGGAAAATTCATTGAATGAACAATTCAAAAAGGAAATCATTTTGAAATTAGTTGTAATCAATCAAATGAGACTCGTTCCAGTGCGCGTTCTTATATATTATATACAATTTATAGATTTTGTGCAGTTTGGAAAACTCGAGCAATTCCAAAAAATTCAAGAAACTTTCTACATTATCAGTTTAAACAAAATAAGAAGTTGCATGTGTACCGCCAAATGTTGCTGGGATTGCATTTCAGACACACAACAAGTTGGTGACTATAATAAAGGTCGTGTTTAGGAGTAATCAGTTTTGATTTTCAATAAAGCATAAGCAGACTCGATAAAACCCAAAAAAATTGAATATTTTTAAATGCCTATTAAAGACGATGTTATAATTACAATATATTGAAGTTATCAGCTAATGTCAAAATGCTTTAACACAACTGATGTGGATAAAAATGGAAGAGAAGATAAACGCCTTCTAGCTGGAAACATGTACCTTGATCACTCGACGTACCTTGCTGGACTTCCCTTAAAGGTAGCAAGTTTCCCCTTATTTTCCAGAAGTTTAAGTGCTCTCAATAAAACTGTGCGGTCAACTCCGTGGATATCTGAGAAACAAAAATACATTTCCTAAAGTTCTAGCGAAGGAAACACGTACCTTGATCACTCAATGTACCTTGCTGAAGTTTTTCCAGAAGTTTAAGTGCTCTCAATAAAACTATTCGGCCCACTCCATGGATATTTAAGACATGATCCCTTAACTTGTGCTAGTATTATTTCTGCATATTTAAAACATAATTTTCTTTACTATCAGCTTAATAAGAAAATCCACGAGGGTTAATTTCTTTCCTGACCCAAAACGACTAAAAATTACACGTTACCCCAACCAAAAGACTGTTAGGGTATATGACACCTGCACACACCTTTGTACAGACCTCTGTACGGTATATAGATCCTGCACACACCGCTCGAACAAACAAAGAATACAAACAAGGCTTACAGAAAGTAAATGCGGAATATAATCGACACAAGATATAATGTGGTATCCACGACTAGGATAGTCGTGGCAGTCCACGAGATCAAACCAGAGAGATATTATTAAGCTCTGAGCTAAACTGCTCAGGCTTGTGCCAAACTGCACGGGGTACAATACACACACCCAGATCCTAGTTTACAATTACAATGAGAGGGGTATTTATAAGTGTGAAACCCATCTTCAGTTTACTTATTCTACCGATGTGGGATTAGGTTTGCACCCAACAATCCTCCCCTCAAACCCAGTACTACAATAGGCCTCTCTTCCAACGATACATGACGCAACATGTTCTAGAGTCGTTGGACCACCTGTCCCACTCTATCTGAATGGCGTGATCTGCTCTACCTGAGCTATCGTTGAACCTGGATTAACTTGGGGTTACACACCTGCGCTACACACATCGAGTCTTCACAACTCAACAATCTCCCACTTGGAGGCTGATTACTTCACTGCTCTCCATCTCAAGTAAGCTCTGTAAACTTCGAACCACCTTCCCTTTAACAATGCTACTGCTCTAACCTTTCTATACCGCCGAACATACGGAACACGCTGCACCAACCAAACACAGGGCTAGGATACTTTCGATACAAGGTATCCTAAACTAACATCATTAAACTAGGAATAACCTTCCCTTAAAAAATGTTACTGCTCTAACCTTTCTGTACCGCCGAACATAAGGAACACACTGCACTAACCAAACACGGGGCTAGGAGACTTTCGATACAAGGTATACTGAACTAACATCATTAAACTGGGAATACCCTCTCTCTGGTAAGAAACCATCCTCCGTTATCAATTCACTCGAAGGCTAGTTGAAGTTGCGCATAACTTCAACTTCTATTTCATCACCAACCTAGTGAACATCACTGCAAGGCTCTTCGTTCCAAGAATCTTCAACAAAGATAAGGACCCTTCACTTATCAATATCCAAACAAGCTTTGCCCAACTGCAAACTTTAGATTCTTCGCAAGATGAATCAAACTCTTAGTATATTTGTCACAATATTAAACATTTTCTGCTTGAGCTCAGTCTAACTTCTTAAAAGACTTCTTCAACCATATCAACTCTCTACTTGCTTATGCAACTGCCATAAACTAGACTTCTATAGTTAACATAGTGATACTCTTCTATAGTCCAGACTCCCACTTGACTGTTGTTATACCAACTATAAGCACATGACCAAGCACCTGCTTCTTAGAGCATCTATCCTTCATCTCGAACACTAAGGGCAACTACCACTTAGGCTTGTTAAATTCTTCCATGTCAGAGCATGCGACCAACATGTCATCAACATTTAACAGTTGTCTAATGCATGATGAACCATCTTCTTAGAGTAGCAACATTGGTTCATGGCACATTACTCGCACCTTATCCTTTTGCATAAAACTGTCAAATTTCAAGTACCGTAGCCTCGATGCTTGAATCAGTCCGTACATAATTTTCTTCAATCTGCACTCTAGGTTTTCTTTCTACCTAGCTAGCTGAAAACCCTCGCTTTTGTGTTGTGTAGATGTATCATTCAAGGCTCCCACATAAGAAGGCTCCTGCAGCTACAATACTCAAGACTAACCTGATTGTAGTCATCTTCACAACTGAAAAGAAGATCTTATTGTAGTCTACCCCTCGATCTGTTAAAAACCCTTAATCATCAATCGAGCCTTGTACCTTTTACTGCCATCCTTCTCTTCTTTAACCATGAACATCCACAAGCTTTGTGATGCATTCTTTCTTGCTGGTAATCTGACTAAGGAACATGCCTCGTTCATTTTAAGTGAAACCATCTCTTCAATAATAGCCTTCTTCTACTGTACGGATTCTTTGCCACTTAAGGCTTCTGAATAAGAATCTGGTTCACCGTTCTCTGTCAGTAGCAAATAGTTTGCTGATGGAGAGTACCTTACTAGAGCCCTGGACTCTCTGGTGAATCTTCGTACTTGTGGAGTCTTGAAGCCTCCCTCCTCGGAGAATGCTCCGTCTTTAGAGTCTTCTTCATCTGATCTTCCACTATCCTCGAAGCTCCTACTATTTTCGGACCCCTCACTCGTATCTGAGCTCCCACCTGGGCTTTGAGTGATTTCTGAACTCAACCTGTAGGATATTGGAAATCATAACACAATCGAATGACTAGAGGATTAGCCAAGTTCTAGATAGAGAAAGTGAGAGAGAGCTTTCTAGAGTGAGAAAGTAAACTTGTTTAAATGAAATGACTAACCCACCTCTTCCATGGCATGGAAGAGGCTTTTATACTTACAATAAAACCGGCCTAGGGCCTTGGTAAAGGGCTAACATGTTGGGTTTACTACCCGGCCCATTACCGAACATTATACATTAGCTACTTAACTACAAGCAACAATAAACGGTAAAATACACGGGGTGACCGAGTCTTTTTCTAATATCTAACAATCTACCCCTAAGGGAGGTCACCCTAAAAAATACTAAATTAAGCTCAGCTATCTATTTCTTGTGTTCAGCTCGTAGTCTTTGATTCTTTATGCATTGATTCCTTTGTACATACTGTAGTAGTCTTTGAGCATAGTTCCTTTGACTTATGTGATCTTTGAGCATTCTTTGAGATCATCAGCCAAAAAAATCTCTCAAATCAATCCTTGTGGTTATTATGCCTTTTGTGATGTTGTGACCTTCGAACCGGCATGCTCACACTTTTCTGGATCATGATTGTACTCATCAGAGTTGCGAAGCTGTGAAATAGGTCATTCGTTAATTATGTCTTTGATTAGGAATTTTTGTGTGAGTAGGTTGTGAATTTGGGACATTGTCTATTGCAAATAAGCTGCTACCGTCTACCGTCAGGAATTTCCTGCAAGTAATTGTTAGTGATAAACAAACGAAAGTGTCTTTGTTCACTTTCGTTGAATAAGGTTGCAAGAACCTCGGTTCCTCGTTATTCAGTATAAATACTGCCTGTGATCAGGTAGAATTCGAACGAATCTCCTTGACAGGGTTTCGAGGCTATGCGAGCTGTTCTTAAACCGAAGGTCTCAAGTAGGCAAAGCAGTAAGTAGTGGACCAGTGAATTGAGCATAAACCACTGATAAATGTAAAATTGTTTGAAGGTCAATATGTGTCAATCAGATAAAGTGTTTTTGGGAACACTATCGACGGTTTTATATCAGAAAATCAAATTTAATCAGAAACACATTTGTTTTGAAAAGATATACCACAGTCAATGTGCTCGAAAATCATTGTAGAGCACATCGAAAGTTTTTCAAAAACTATTCGTCAATTCACTGTCTGGAACAAGTTTAATTCATAAAGAATTGTACCATTGTTGCTTTCCATTTGTCACAAGTTTAATCCATAGTAGATATCACATGTCACCTACCAAGAGCTTGTTTGATGTTGGCTCTAGAGGATTTCCTTCTTCATTGTGGTACTTTCATAACATGGTTGTTCTGGCAATACCACGAGGATAATGCGTAGGACTCTTAAAATCTTACTTGTAATCACAGTGTGTGATGAGCAAGCATAGTTTGTATTAGTATCCTAACGAGATTTTTAAATGTTCATTGATCTAGAACTATATAGTGCATTTTTTGGTTTTAGTAGTCGGAGTTGGGAGCGGACTGCCACCTTTTCAAATCATCTAACTCGATGTGAGAGAGATGATAGAATGTTTTGATCTCCGTGAGAATGAAAAACAAGAAATCCTTTTTGAGGGGATCTTGGTGGCTGGTAGGGTTGTGCAGTGTATCACTGGGTCCATGATACTTATCTTCAATGTCAGCAATCAACCATGTGATTCTGACAGCATATGTAGTGACCCAGTTTCTGCCTAATGTTTAAGGAGGGCTGCTTTCTTTTCACCCTTTATCTTAACATTTCTTTTTCATTCTTCATACCCATTTAGTGACTTACACGGACGTCTTTACTAATACTTGTTGGGTATGTTCTAGTTATAGCTCCATCTCAGTCTACACTATTCTTTATCTCACTATTCTCCTTTTGTAATCATACCTTGGGGACTTTTAAACTTAACTAGTAGATTATCCCTGGGTAGATCCCTCCGGCTCTGACAGGATTATGGGAACGAGTACCTAACCTTACCATCCTTATAACCTCAATAAAGTAATTACAGGGTCGGTCTTTTGGTACAGTTAACCTTGCCATAAACCATTTGAAAAATCATACCAAGGTACTTGTGATATAAATTCCATAGCCATTGTACCTGAATTTGTTTTGATTATATTTAGAAAATGCTCCCCTCAACACGTTGCATCGGGTAATTGAAATTGTTTGGCTCATGGAGGAAGGGGCCTGCTTGGAGTCTTATTAGATCATATTTTTATCAGATTTCATATTTAAATCACATTCTCTCCCCTCATTAAAAATTCCAAACCCTTTGAGATTTAGGATCTCCAATTGTTTTAATACTGTTAATTAACTTGGGAGAAAGTGTGGTTTGATTAAATATAAGCCGATATTGAAACCTATATATGCTCCCCCTCAATTAGTGAGGAGTGTGGTCTGATTAAATACAAGCCGATATTAGAACCTATATATGCTCCCCCTTAATTAGTGAGGGAGTCTATTAGTGTCAGTTAGGATGATTTTATAAATGATTTAGAGTTTAACGAGAAACTCAAGAAAAATTCAGAACTGACACATAATATTGATAACTACATAACTATATAATGTACAAAGTTTACAATATACTACACATGATATTGACCTTTTAGAGGGAATGATATTATCATTCAGTTCTCTGAAGAAGCCTGTAGTCAATATCACGAACACGTCCACCCACAAAGCATTCCAGGTTCCTGTAGATCCTTCTTGTCTTCAGTCGCCTTTCAATTGCCGTAATGAACTCTTTGCTCCTTGTCACGTCCTTTTCAGTCCAGAAGCGCGTATTCATACCCGGATTGAGCCATTTGATCTTGAATTCCTTAACTCTATATACATATATACATAGGATATAGAAGGACCATCCTTTACTCCTCTTCTCCTTCCTGGAGACGTTTAAGAGTTTCCGGAGACAAACTCTTCATACCAAGACGCGGGAGGATAAATTCGAACCGCTCTCTTGGTAATGCTTTGGTGAATATATCCGCGAGCTGATAAAATGGTGTCGTATGTCAATGTGCTTGGACCGGAAGTGCTGGACATTATTGCAGCAGAGAGCAATGACACTGTAATTGTCATAATACAGGGGAATCTTATTAAAGACAAAGTCGTAGTCTGTAAGCTATGATCTCATCCAAAGTATCTGAGCACAACATCCAGACATGGCAATGTATTCAGCCTCTGTTGTAGAGATCGCAGTGCTCTTCTGTTTCTTTGATGACCAGCTGACTAATTTATCTCCAAGGAACTGAGCACTTCCTGACGTACTTCTTCGTGTGTCTTGACAACCTGCATGGTCCGCATCTGCATAGGCCGTTAGTGCCATAGCGGTGTCTTTCGGATACCAAAGACCCCAATTAATGGTTCCTCTGAGATACCGAAAGACCCGTTTAAGTGCTTCAAGGTGCTTTTTGGTAGGCGAAGCCTGATACCTAGCACACATGCATACAGCGAATACAAGGTCGGGTCTGCTGGCAGTGAGATACATTAGGGAGCCGACCATACTACGAAATCGAGTCTGGTCAACTGGAATCCCTAAGGGGTCCTCATCCAGTTTGAGTCGATCCACCATGGGTGTATCAACAGGGTCACACGAATCCATCCCAAATTTCTTTAATATTTCAAGAGCAAATTTTGATTGATTAATAAAAATGCCTCCGGGATTTTGAGAAACTTGTAAGCCTAAGAAAAAAGACATTTGCCCCATCATTGACATTTGAAATTTAGAACTCATCTCATAGGAAAATATTTCACATGCTTTAGGGTCGGTCGAGGCAAAAATGATATCATCTACATATATTTGAACAAGAAGAATATGTTTGCCTGTTTTCTGAGTGAATAGTGTCGGATCAACTGCACCCTTGGAAAATTTGTTGTCCAGAAGAAATCGTGACAAGGTATCATACCATGCCCGAGGGGCTTGCTTTAAACCGTACAAAGCTTTCTTCAGACGATAAACATGTGTCAGATGGTCAGGATCAACGAAACCCTCAGGTTGACTAACATAGACTTCTTCCTTCAATTCGCCATTCAGAAATGCTGTCTTTACATCCATTTGATAGATGGTCATGTTTTTACTGGCGGCATTGGCGATGAAGATACGAATATCCTTGACACGTGCAACCGGTGCAAATGATTCCTCGAAATCAATGCCCTCCATCCCTTGGCCACTTACCTAGCCTTGTTCTTCAGAACATCACCGTACTCATCAAGTTTAAATTTGTAAATCCACTTGAGAGCAATAATCATGACACAGTCTGGTTGAGGTACTAATTCCCATACTTGAAGTCGATCAAATTCGTGAATCTCATCTTGCATAGCTTGAAACCAGAAATCTTTAGTAATTGCAGATTTGAAGTTCTTTGGTTCGACTTTTGACAGTACAGAGTTATACAAGCACCATAAGGCATCGGTTCCCAGTTGTTTTCTGGTGGATATCGGCCGAGAGGGATTGCCAATAATATTATCCAGCGGGTGATCCTTGCTCCATTTCCCGAGATGATGAAGTGTTTGAGAGACATAAGGAGATTCTGCTGAACTAAGATCCCCAGATGATGATGCTTCAGAACTAGGTTCCGGAGCAAATACGTTTATGAAGGGATGATTGTCAACAGGAGCAAAGGGATTGTCTTCCATGATGTAAACTTGGAGATTGTAATGCCGAAGATGACGGTGAATGACTTGGAGAAGGTGCATCTTGATCAATGGTAGTAGATGAAGGTGTACCGGCTGAATTGACTGGTGCTGAAACTGCTAGAGCAGGAGAGATCGGTCTTTCAACACGAGGAGGTTCCAAGTATTCATCAAACATTAGTTGGAATAAGATCTCTAGTTCTTTATTTGTGGGGGGGTACCTAAGGAGCTGTAGGAACCGGATTTAGTACGAGCCCTGAACTTATTAGTCCAGGCGTCAGAAAAGAAGGAGCGGGTCCTGTACTGAGTTGCACAGTAGCCATTTGCTCAGTTAGCTCATCGAATTGAACGTGAATAGTTTCCATAATTCGTCGGGTTCTCTTGTTGTAGATTCGATAACCTTTCCTGCTTGGTGCATAGCCCACGAAAATTCCAATATCAGCCGTTGGTTGCAGTTTTCCAAGATCTTCGCTGTCATTTGTAGGGTAACAAAGAGCACCAAAGACACAGAAAAAGGTAAGATCAGGCTTCTTATCATGCACCAGTTCATATGGGGTTTTGTTGTGACAGGTGTGAATAAGGGATTAGTTTTGGGTGTAATAAGCAGTCGCCATAGCTTATGCCCATAAAAACATCGAGGCCTTGGAAAATATCAGCATTATTCTAGCGGCCTCTACAAGGGCACAGTTTCGTCTTTCGACAACGCTGTTCTGCTGCGGTGTCCTCGGAACTGTCTTTTGGTGAAAAATGCCGACACGTTCATAATAATCAATCAAATATTTATTGACCAATTATGTGTCATTATTGGTACGGACGTATCTGACAGTTTTGTTGAGACCGACTTGTATTTGTTTTAGAAATTTGATGACGACCGCTGGGGTTTCATCTTTCGATCTCAAAAACTTGACCCAAGTAAACCAAGAATAATCATCAACGATGACTAAGATGTATTTCTTCCCATTAATTGTTTGCACTCACATCGGGCCACATAAATCCATATGAAGGGTATTAAGAACTTCCAAGTTGGTGTTTTCAGGTTTGGGTTTGTGGGTATGCTTTTTGCTCTTTCCTAGTCGACATGCAGAGCAGAGATGATCTTTCTCAAACTTCAATCTAGGTAAGCCTCTTACGAGATCCTTTCTTGCAAGGTCATTGATGGTGCCGAAGTTCAAGTGATTTAAACGACGATGCCATAACCATGATTTGTTCTTGGAGGCTTTGGACAGAAAACAGATTAGGGAGGAATTCATCATGTCTTCGACCGAGATAGTGTATAAATTTGAACCACAAGAACCTTTAATTAATTCAACACCATCCGTGTCTCGAACACAACAAGTATGTTTCCTGAATGCAACTTCTAGGTCAGAATCATAAAATTGTCCGAATGAAAATAGAGTGTGTCCTAGTCCTTCCACATAGTATACCTTGGAGATCACACTATCACCAATCACGTAATCTCCATAACCCATGATAGAACTAAAGTGGTCATTCCCCAATCTAACTGTCCCGATGAACTTTTTTACAAAATTTTTGAGCCGTGAGCGATCTCCAGTCATATGTTTTGAACAGCCTGAGTCCAAATACCAAAGGACGATCTGTATGACCTGCATTTGAAAACAGACGAAGATGGAGAGTTTGGAAAGTTAGATCCTATAACACCCCCAAATTTACAACGCAACGGAATACAATATTGGGGTGCTACTTCATAATATAAGTTCACGAGTCACGGT